>JAGDQP010005583.1:0-77320 GCA_022664845.1 Lepisma saccharinum
AGAGGAGTGTGTGTGTGTGTGTGTGTGTGTGTGTGTGTGTGTGTGTGTGTGTGTGTGTGTTTCATAAGAAATTAAACCAAAATCCAGAAATCTTATAATGTCTAAATTGACTATTTAACGCTACTGCCTGTTTCTGTCTATTTTACACAAAACATAATTTTGCGCCATTTCCACCGATATTATGTACGTCTAACGTAAGTAGCGAAACTCTAAAAACAATACAATATTACAGTGGACCATGAAAAGTTGTCCTCCGCATGTCTATAGTTCAGGCAGTGAGAGGTGGGATGAAAAGTTATGGTCCAACCAAGGATGTTCTAATAGAGGATATACGATTTCGCCAAGAGCATGAAGCCATACGTCACAGCTTAGTTCCCGCCAGTTAGCCTGCTTACTCCAATCAAAACCATTGTTTGGGCTAAAAAGACGACAGCAAGTTGTCTGCTAACCAATCAGGTGTGCTGCCTTGGTCGATGGGCAGTTGTTTTTGGCTTCACTCTTTCGCTGGGCATGTGATAGCTATAAACAGATTCTCTACAAGCTCAACCAAGGATGTTCTTGAGCCCACCGAACCTACAAAAAAAGTACGAATTGAATTCTCCCCTACTGTTTTTACGGTCAGTTTACAAAGAGAGAAATCAATATTATTTCTAAAGTTTCATGCTTATTTTCATTAATCTTACAAGAGAATATAAAGACTAATCTTACAAGAGAATATTATAAAGCGTTATGTCACATTATTGACATATTGTACCATCGAAATGTTACAAGCGTGAATTGAAAAGAACATAATGTCGTCCGTAATCACTCAATTTCCGCTGGTGATAAGTGTTTGTTTTTTTTAGTACACAATGGGGTGGTGATCGTCCAGTCGTTATGCTAGCTTTGTGACAATATCTTTCTGACTGTGGCGAGCGGAAGTGCTCTTCAAAGGATGTGACGTATAAATTCCCGGAAGTTTTCGATCAGGTACAGAAGAGCAGACAGAGATTTCTTTAGTGTTCCTTAGTTCTCACTAGGGGTTTGTGTTGTTTCATGATGTTTTTTGTATATAATGTGGATTGGAAGTTGTGTAGGAATTTATTACGGTTTGTTGTTAGCGATTGCAGCTTATCTCAAGGTTAGTACAGTTGTCGCAATACATTTGATTCTGGAAAGGAATCCAGTGGAGGAAATATAGCCCTTAGTTAGTAATATTCAAGGAGATGCGTTCAGTGCAGTTTTGAGTGGAAGTGTTGTACAGTGAGTGTAAGGATTATGATCTGATTTCGTCAATATTTCCTTATGAAATATTTTCGGTTTCCAACGAAACACATTCAAAGATCTTCCATTTCCATTTCTGGAAGATTTTTGGTTTTCAGTTTTCCGAAAGTTTTCATTTTCCAATATTTCTGTTTAAAAGATTTAATTTTTTTTTAGCAATATCTCTTTCTAAATAAAATCTATTATTATCTTGAGACTTTCGTCTGAAGGACGTTTTCCCATTAGTATGATATTCGGTTTCCAACTTTTTTTTTTTTTCGTTTCGTCATTGTTCGAGTTCAAGAATATTCAATTTTCTTCGGATTTTAGCAGTTGTTGCCTGCAGCGGTGGTAAAAAAAAAATCATTTCGTTTAACACGGAGTTTAAATATTTCAAGGAATATCATAGTTTCATCTCGTTATTTTAAATTAGAATTGATCAATAAAAGCTTTAGAATAGTGCATGACATTGTGAAAGTCTCTTAGAAATAAAGATTATTATAATAACCTCTCCTAGCAAATTTTTAATTAAAAGAATCATTGCATTGGTGAAAATAAAATAATTGTCTTAAGGATAATGTAAAGCAACGATCTCCAACAAAAGATGGCAGCACTATCTCCGTATATGACTTATGTATTCTTATCGTTGCATGAAATTTCATTGCTGCTCCTATAAATTCAAGCCTAGAGAGTTCTAACTTTCAGGGAAGAAAGTTCATAACCAATTCAAGTGTGTGATCGATGCAGATTTTTTATTTTCGTTTTCCTTCATTGCTGAAATCGCTTCATTGTTGTAAATATCAAAACCTATAACAATAAAGCTCTTTCAACAATGAACAAAAAAGAAAATTAAAAATCGGCATCGATCATGCTCTTGAATTGGTTATGAACTTTTCCCTTGAAAGTTTGAACTCTCTAGGCTTGAATTTGTAGGAGTGGAAATGAAATTTCCTGTAACAATGAAAATACATTAGACATATTGTATACGGATGTAGTGCTGCAATCTTTTGTTGGAGATCGTTGCTTTCTATTAACCTTAGTCACATGAACCTTCTTCTATTAGTCACATGAACCCCCACGGTGCTTGAGCCCGCGACTACGCGGTTTTAGCAGAAACACTAGATTTTTCCAATACTAATTTCAATGGAGTAGCATGGATATTTGTTAAATCGTGTTATGTCAGTAAGTAGATGTCTCTCACAACCGAGGAAATAATATTTCACTTAAATCTTAATGTGAATTTTTTTTCGACTCATCGGGATTTTAGTATCAATCGTTCAATTACACTTACGTCACATGTATTTGAAATATTTATGTTTAGAATGATTCACAAGAGGATACAAGAGAAGTGTGAGAAATCTTGGAGGAACGTCTCAGCTTGGTTTTAGAAAAAATAGGAAAAAGAAGATAAGCCTGCCTAACTTCATTACGCATCATTATTGTTTAATAATAATTCAGAGAAAAAATTCCATTTATATAGTACGGAAACGTTTTATTCACGAATGCTTATTTACTACAATGACTGTTCAAAAAGAATCCGGGCTTTTAAACAAAAAAGAAAATGGTAATTCTCACCACTTAACCGGACCATGAACTCTGTTAAAGAGTACTTGTATCTATGTGAATAACCAAAATTTCCAGTTGAATCACAGAAATGTTCACCTGGGAAGCTTTAGGTCCCTGTTGCTAAACGTTTCTTTGGTCATTTTCAGCCTCAAACGTATTCACTTACACCTTCACTTTTTCTTATATTCTTGTTGTTCACAACAGATATGTATTTCTCCGAATATTTGGTATATGCTTGACCTTCTGGCGATATCACGATTTTATGGTGATGTCATCGCACGGAGACGAAACCTCACATAAGATTACTTTGATCCGCTTTGAAAGACGATCCGCTTTACGAGACATGGCTCTGTTCTTGCTGGTGGATCTCTCCCACAGATGGATATAATAACCTCTTGTGTTACGAAACTTTAAACACAGCCCTCGTGGTTTAGGCGGTAACGTCGCGGACTTCGGATCGACAATGGGTAGGCACGTGGGTTCGAACCCAACAGCCAATCATCTTGACTGAGGTTTTCCAGGGTTCGCTCAGTTTCACCAGGCGAATTCAGGGATGGTACCTTAAGAAAGTCCCTGACCGTCACCTTCCACATCCTCTACCTCACTCATCCCGGCCTGAGCCAAAGATACCAAACATTTCTGTCCTTTACAAGTCTTTCGGGCTTCATCTTATTCCGTCCTGAACTTTGATACTGCCGTAAGAGAAAAAATGAGGGAAGATAGCGGCCAGAATCTCTATTGAAAGTACCATTTCCATGTATTCGCTTGCTGGGTCTGAGAAAAGTCGTGGAAAACCTCGCTGAGGGTGGCAGGCTTAAGGGAGACATGAGCCCACCCACACCTCTTCCCCAGCGTTTATCTGAATCCGTCAACCGTAAACATCAATCCTTTCTCCCCTGCTTTTTAATATTTATGTAGAATATAAGAAAACATCAAATAATTCAGAAAAGGTGTTCAAATAAAAGATAAATTAGTCAGTAATATAGATAATATTTATAACACACTTTGTGAGGAAGCCAGATGAGTGTAGTAAGCACAGGATGAAAACATTTTGACATTAAAAGTGTGGTAAGCAGGCATAATTGGGCAGAAAACTGTAAAAATCATAATATTTTTTGTTGTGAATTCATTTTTCAAGATTTGTATTGCACCAAATATTCAGATAACACCTCTAAGTCCTTCTCCGCTTCTTACAATCCTTTCTCTTGAAATCACTTATCAATGGGGCATAATCCTGTAAGATAACTTAGAGTTATAAATCAATAAATCTAATCAGTAATACTTAGTCAAAGCTCTTTGATAAGCAAGATAATAAAGCATAGAGCGTTCCTTTTTTTTTAAAAAAAAAAAAAAACTGCTCTGCGTCATATTCGTTGTAGTTTTGAATGCAACTGCAGCCTACCGATTAAGAAGTTCTTAAATACTCTGTTCTGAAAACGACAGCATCTGTATCCTCCACCACTTAAGAAAGCTATGTAAAAATTTCACATATTTTTATTATTAGGAACACTATTTCCATGGTTGATGAAGTGTTCCAAGAAGCACTGGGAGGGGCTTCGTCCAGAAATAGTTAGAATGTATTTATCTTTCTTTCTTGATAATGGTGTTATCTCAAAGTATTGTGGAATGTTGGAGATAAACCAACATTTTCCATGAACAATAAACCAAAATTATTGAAGTAGAAATAGCATTTCCCTCTACACATTATTCATACTCTCATGGCTAACCTATGACTCGAACTGAAGGATTGAATTCCCATTAAATTCTTTGAATATTCAAAATGTATTAGATATACAAGACTATGATGATGATAGGTGTTCTGCCCGAAGGCGTGTGGGCAAGGTGAACCGAAGGTGATTTACCATTGCCTTCCATCGGTTAAAGATGACGTCCTAAGGACGGGACCTAGAATTTAAAGTGGGCTCCGAACTACTTGTATTCACACCGGGAATTGAACCTGGGAATCGAGCTTTACCACTCACCCACAGGGCACATAGTATAACACAGTGTCTAATATGAAAATAACGGTGCCAAACGATAATAAAAAAACTAATCGAAAAGTCTTCGCCACTGCTCAACGAGCCAGAGCTGAATCCAGGTCGCTTTTTTGGTGACCTGGCCTGACCCAAACATAGGAGACTCGGTTCTAAGCTTGACCTGATTGACCCGGTCTTGTAACTGTAATGAACTGGGAATTTTTGGCGTCGTCTCCTGTCACAGTCACCCCTGAAAGAAAGTTATTCAAACTCAAGGAATTAAACTCTGCTTTGCTTTCCGGATCACTGGATCGACACGGGTCAGGTCGGGTCTCAAGCATAGACCCAGTGACCCAGTCCGATACTTGACCCGAATGAATAGGTGACTCGTTTTAGCTCTGCTACGAACATCTAAGGAGCTCCATTATAACGCGAACAGATGGCCATGAATTTCAGCGTTACCGATATTACTAATGCTCATGTCAGATATCTGCTAACTCTTTTCACTGTGAGAATAATGGCGCAAATTACGTTTGGCAAAATATATATATTTCCCTGGCCTTGAACTGATACTGCAAATGACGTGTTAGCATTTTAATTGTCTATTTTATTTAAGCGTCAACATCCCCCTTCTCGTATTTTTTTGTGATAATGGGTATAATAATAATTTATTACATTGCTGTCAACAACTTACAAAACCAATAAAACACTAACAGTAAGTCAGAGTATAATATATGGAATTACAATAGATTCACAAAGATTATAGTCGATATTAGGTTTCCATCATTGCAATTAATTTACAGCTTGAGCGATTGAACCGAGTAAAATTAACAATAAAATTGCTACGTAACATAATTAAAACAGATAAGGAAATATTGATGTAACTCTAAATTAAGTACTGTACAATAAAATTTAAGCTGTTACGTTAATTTGTTATAAATCATCAAATATTTTCTTAATAGACCATCCTTGGATTTTGTGGTACCTAACAGATGAAGTTCTTTAGTGAAGTGCATTGGAATTGGAACTCAAATGCTTTCCAGTAAAAATGGACTATTACTTTTCTTGCTTAGCCACGACTTGCCTTCGTTACGTGTAAAGGATCAAGATTAAAAACTCTACACCAATACTCAAAATTATGGGAGTAATTGTTCAGTGTGAGCTTATGACGTAGTAATAATCGCGTAAAGCAATAATAAATAAAATAAAGAGATATACTATTTTATTTCAGTGTGTGAAAGAAACTTAAATTAACAAAAAAACTTACTTTACTAACCCGAGATAGGGCTGTTCAATGCATCCATGGCTCGCATCTAACACAAAAGATACAATCCACACCATCATCAAAATCACGGTTTCCGTTGAATCAAATCATCTTAGGAGTGTTCTTTAGCAAACGTTTGAGCCTGACACTTAGATGCTTTTGTCTGACGTGAACTTTCTTTGCATCATAGATAGCTTCTGTCGACCATAACCCCTTCAATGGTCATTAAATATTTAGATGTTGAATAGACCTACAGATGAATAATAATAATAATCTTTATTACGGGAAAAGACAATACAGTGTAGCTACCCATTTTCGCTTGATCGCAACATATCTTACCCTCTCCCCTTTTTTGTGAGTTTTTCTTGTTTTTTGTTCGTGCTTTGTCGGCGATATTTTTCGTCCTCGGCTTTCTTCAAAGAGTTTTATTTGTCCAGATGACAATCAAGATTAGCCATAGAGAACTTTCCTTTCATTGTTGTTTGGCGGTATTTTATCTTTATTGTTTCTTCATTTTATTACTGACTATTTCTTTGTGTATTTTATCACATTATTTTCTTCAGCAATTTTTCTTTCGTTGAAAATCTTCAAAAACATACATAAAGATCTGATTGTTGTTTTATTTTCGTTGAAATTCAGGTGGTTAAGCCTGAAATTCCCCTTTCCTCTCTTCCTTCTGTTTTGATTCTCTTTGCTGATTGGCTGAGGCAAGTTAGGGGTTAGAACATGTTCGTCGAGCAGGCAAAGACTTTTCGCTGCCACCGAAAGTTATATTTAAAAGCAAATTATAAAGCAGCCAATGTTTAAAAAGTATGATAAAATGTACAGTAGAATTGACTGGTAAATTGCCACAACTTTTGGGGAGCTGCTTTTTCCCTTTTCCTTATAAAAGGAGCGGTGAATGGAATTGCTGCAGTTTGGCGTCTCTTACCCTCCATATTGGCTTGAACCGGGAGTGGACGAGAAGGAGTATCTTAACAGTGGTTTGTTTGTGTGAAGTGGTATTCATCAGTGTGTGAGGTGATAAATGTGTGTGCAGTGGTTTCTTCTAGTTTTACCTTAAATAATTATAAAATATAATTTCAGTGTGACTTGATACCCTCTTTTCCGTGTGTGTGCAAGTATCCAGTGCTTCTTCAGTATGAAATTGGTGTGTTTTTTCTGTGTAGTGATGTGCACCGTGTAGATGTGTGCACCGTGTAGATGTGTGCACCGTGTGTGTGGTTTTTCTGTGTAGTGATGTCTGCAAAATTTGGTAGGCGCCGGGGCCGGTTATCTAAATTCAGGTATGAATGTTTAATGTCTTGAATTCCTTTTTCTCTCCCAGAAACCCAGGTCTGTTTCACCTACGTTCTGATAGCGAAATTTCAGCACTGTAAATTTTGGTTCGTATGTCGAAATATTTTTATCTTGCACTATAGTCAATGCGACCTTTCATTTGCACGTTAATTTTCCGTTAAGCATTTTTGTTCGCTCTTTCGGTACTGGTATGTTTAAATTGCACGAAATTTCTACAACATGTCCGTTTTTTGTTAACCATGAGATTCAACGTTTTCACTATGTTTTATTTTGGTATTTTGCAAAGTTTAAAGCTTCTTCGTTACGTACACAAATCGTAAGTCAGTCAGCTCACGGAAACTCGTATTGTAAATTAATACGTAAACCAACCCTAGTAGACCATGTTTGTATTATTAGTGTTGAAGGTTAGGCTGAATAAAGTTTAAAAATAGAAATTACATACGAGATGTTTTAGCAACGTTTTGGAATATCAAACTAAATTGTTGCCCAGTAGCTATATCGTAAAATAGAAATCTTTTCGTAGAGAGAAATGTTATTCTTCAGTAATTGTGGAGATATTGATTTAACTGGGCTAACGTTTAGAATATCTACTACGTTTTGAAAAGTAAAGTAACTTATTTCTTCTGGAAAATAAGTATGTGAATTATATTCTCTGTACTTGGACAGAGCTTTTCTGTATATAATTAAATTACCCTTTTGCTATGTGAAATTGACAGCATATTCAATGCTCATTTTGATGTTCAAGAGATTCTCTTCGGAAGCGTTTTTTTTTTTGTTTTGTTTTTTTCAAGAAAATTCAGTAATCCGTCTTTTGCCTTGCGTTTGTCATAGCTATTTGAGTAAAATATATTACACTTTTACCAGATATTTCTTGTGTCAAGGGTTTCATTATGATGTAGATAGATTACCATCACTGTAGTATTGCTGGAAAGGTTCCCAACCTTTCGCTATTTCAGTTTGCGAAGTGTTAATTTAATTATATGTGATAAAGTAATTGCAGATGAAGTTAAAGTTTGATATTTGATCCAATGCTTCAGAAATCTTTAGAGAGTAGTCAAATTAGTTCAGTGCATCAAAATTTCCGTGTTTAATATTAACTAATGCGCGGCTGAGTTGAGCATTGTACTATTTTAGGAGCCTAGTTGCGTTAGGTCACTAAAATAACTTTTGTGTTCTGCTTTATTGTGGGATGTTCTCGCCTGCGTCTCCCCCCTTTTTTGGGGGGATGCTTTTCTTGTGTTTTAGCTTTCCGTTGTTTGCCAACTTTCTGCGTTTGAGCACTTCTTTCGGGCTTCTTACATGAATGCTTTGTGTACTAGACTAGTGTATGTTCTGTCTTCGATGTGGCTGAAGCAGGGTGCTGATGGGTAGTTACCCTCCCTGCCTTCAGGTCCGCCGATAGCGGTTTTTCTTTTGTTTTGTGCTCTCTCCTGTGACGTAATGTCGGCTTGTCTCCAGGGTAGGTTTGACCACGTTTAGATTGGGTAAGCCCCCTTCTTGCAACAGGGTGCCGCGGGCCCCTGGTTTGCTGATGAGTCTATCTACTTTCGTTGGAGCAGCTCGTGGGACATTACAACAGCCACAGGGCCACAAGATGTTTCCCAGAACAACATACATAATAGAATACAAAATTCTTAAAACTAACTAATGAAGACATGCTTGGAATTTGTTTATGTCACATGCAAAATTATATCTTCTGCAGCAGCTCTTCAAACGCTAACAGCAAATTGTCCTGTTGTGACGTCATGAACCGTTTCAAAGAAATTAATTTGAATGTATCAGCATGCTTCTTCCCTCTAAAACTTGCAGATTTGTCCAGTATATCGAATGAGGAAAGAAGACTAATACGTATTCACGAAAATGGCAACCAGATGGCTCTTATGGCATAACTTTGTGTGGAATTTTAAATCAAATTGATTTAGTGGAAAAGCAAGTTACTGTGATCTAAGCCTGTTATATGACTGATAGATGGCGTCCTTGGGAAATGGGGAAAGGGATGGAGATGGCAAGGCCCTTAGCCTATAGGTACCATCCCCATTCAAGAAAGACCAGGAAATTGAAGAAATACCAGGGAAATTTGAGTTAGGATAGATGATATCTGAACTTGAACCCGAAATCTGCAACGTTAACCACTAAACCACTGAAAGAGCGTAACATGAAATTTGTGTATTGAACTGCAGTTCAATAATGGCCATACATAGAAAATATATGTACATAAAAAGAACATAACAGGAATCTTGTGTATATACAGCAGAAATTAACTGCACCTGAGCGACTACAAATCACTTGGGCAAAGGTAGATCATTTTTTTTTTTTTTTTTTAGAAATATTTTACTTAAATTACGGAAGGATATCGTTCCATGTGAGAACCAAAGCTGAAACATGTCACCGGATCAAGTTTTGGACTGGATCAGCGAGTCTAACCCGGCGACCCTTAGAGTAAAGCAGAGTTTTCAATAATTTCCTTGCGTTTGAACAATGTTTCTTTTAGGGGGTGACCAGATCAAGTTTAGGTCCGTGTCGCTGGGTCACGTATGTTCGGGGTAGGCCGAGTTAGCGGAGGTGACCCGGTTTCAGCTCTCTGGTAAAAGAACCTGTGATCAGTTAAACCAACAGTTTGTCTTATCAGGTCAATAAGATTTGTCCGTTAATTTAATAACGTTATCTTCTCCCAGAACAGAACATGTTCTGTAGCAGGGAAAAGTTGTTTCAGAACCTATCATTGTTACCTTATTATCTTGGAAAACTGTTTGTTTTGAATAAGGAAAATCCTACGGAAACATTTGGGATTGATAAAATAATTCATTAGCTCTGCCTTCGACATCCACTAATGAACTATGGAAACTTTTAATTATCTGACAATAAATCGACAAAGCCTTCGTTTTCGTTGAAGTGTACAAAAAGTACACTATTTTAAATCGTGCACAAAACTGTACTTTAGTAGTAGTGTAAACATGCACTACAATGTAGATAGGGATGATAGTCATAAGACTCATCATTATCAATTGTCCAAAAATTCGCTTTTAATTGTTGAAACATGTTTTGAGAACTCATTTCTCCCATCCTGAGACAACAATTCACTGAGATGTAAGAAATTTTATACGAACAGAATTATAAAAAAGTCTAACAATAACTGAGACAAATATCATCGCGAATATTTTGGTGAGTTTTCATTTATAGTTTTGAACAGAGATTTCACTAATACATTTTTTCGTTAAATGTCTTTGTTCAATGTAAAAGATACTCCATGTTGAAGGTTATAGCTTATTTGTCATTGGCTAGAGATATCGTATCACTCGTAAATGCCCCGCTCGCTCCCTTTTTAATCTAACAAATTTTCTAAGTATTTGCTCACTTAATCTCCTCGTTACGTCACGTTTTTTTTTTTTATGAAAAGAATTTTTTTTTTTGGCAATACTTTCTTTTCGCATCAAGCGTCTTCCAATATCTATACGTACATTCGAGATGATCTGTCGCTGCAGAACGTATAAAACAGACTGTGTCAATATACAACATCTGCCTAAGGTTTGTTTTCATATGTTGATTTTGTAAGTACATACATCTAATATTTAAATATAACCATATACATACACGGACAGCACTGTTTTATAAGTACAGTTGTCTGTTTCATAAATTATGTATTCTATGTATTTATAAAACGATGGTGTTAGTTGTTCGGAGTGGTTGTAACAAACTGCGAACTTCGAGAAAACCTTAAAGCGGGATGGACGGGGAACAAACAAAACCCACCATGAAACTGTTCCAGGTAAGCACATACTGATTTTTCTCAAATACGTATTGCTAGTAATTATTTTTATTTAGTTTTTCAGCCTGTCTCTGGCAGGCGTTTTCTTAACCAGAGATTCCTCCACGATTTTCAGTTTGGGCGGGGTGTAAAGCCAAAATTGGGAGGGTGTAAGTAGAGTTTTGCACTGTTTCTATCGATTTTTGACAGCAAGAAATGTTAAAGTTGTGTGGGGGGGTAGGGGGCTGTTCTCGAGGATTTGGGAGTGACACCCCGGCGGAGGGGGGGTCTGGTGGAATCACTGTTGTTAACTATCATTCAGATATTGATATCGCCGTCACAACAGAAAAGAAAAATAAGCAACGTACCGCTAGTTATTTCATTTCAGGGTTTCGCTAGCTGGGAATGTCTTGAGGAAATGCGATTGTAAATTACTTATTTCTCCTAGTAATTATTTCTGACCTACCCTCGAACATTCTTCTCGATTTTCGGCTCTCTAGCCCAACGGAAACACTAGCCGGGACTACTCGGGTATTTAAAGATGTAAATGCATTTTTAATCGTTTCCCGCAATTCGAACCTGTCCACTAATCTTCTTGCCGAATTTCAACTCTCTGGTCCAATAGGAAGTGTTTATATATATATATATATATATATATATATATATATATATATATAGATATATATATTTGTTATTGAGATATTTAATGCTATTATTGGGGTCCTTAACAGTGTAGTTGCCTTTCTAAATTTTTGTTGTAATTCCAACCTGCTCGGAAATCTTTATGCCGAATTTCTACGCCCATTGGGAAGTGAATCTTCAATATCTGGGAGTTGCGAGGGATGTTATTGGGGTACGTATTCGGACCTGACCACAAATCTTCATGCCGAATTTCAGCTTGCTAGACCAACGGAAAGTGCCTTAAAAGCTGCTGGAAGAATAGACAGGGATACGTTATATTTTAGGAATTTTAAATATGTAGATATACCAAATGTATAACTAAGGGTACTGTAATTTCGAAAATTAGCGTTCTGATTTTTTTTTCTTCTAAAACTAAAAACTCTACTAAAGTTAGAATTGCGAGATTTTAATGGAATCATTTTTTGAGTTTGCGTATTAATTGTATATCGATCGTATGAAATAAAAAAACTTCTTTCCTTAGAAAATATTATAGGCAACTCTACGACTTACCCTGTAATACAAAAAACAAACAAAGAAAGAAAGAAAGAAGGAAAAAAAAAACAGTTCAATGATTTGCTGCCATTAAATTTTGAACTTTTGTGCGTTTGGTGCAGCGAGGAGAGACGGTTATTTCTAGAACTTTGAATGCGAATATTATGCCAAGGAATTCCTGCAAGATTTTTTTGAATTGTCAACTTTATTTTTGACCGCCCCGTTGGTCTAGTGGTTAGCGTTAATGACTATGGATTAAGGGGTCCCGGGTTCGATTCCCAAGGATTTTTGCAAGGCGTGTCGGTCCGGAACGGCATTTGGCTTCGGGGCAACCCCAGTCAGGATATGTGACTGCTGGGATCGTTCCCAGGATCTTAAAGTAAATAGTAAACAACTTTCGCGGACTAAAGTTCGTCTCGCACTTAAAAAATGAACATCATTAGCCTTGAAGAAGTGTTAATAGTAACTTTGGAACTGTATCCGGACACTTTTTGCACCTTATTATTCTATACTCGCTTAGTCCCTACGTGTAGAACCGTTTAGGCCTTCCCGGTACCAGTTAGGAGCCTGCTGTTGTACAACGTATACTGTAATTTGTATAACCTACTTCGTACACGAATACCTGCCACCGGAAGAACAAGAAAAGTTTATACGAGGTTTTGTCATAAAATAACTTCGTATTCGACATACAAGGTGTCCAACTTTAAAGTTTAAACCCCAAATTAACATTTTAAAATGGTAAGTAAAATTAATATATCTTGATTAGTGATTAATGATTTATGAAAGTAAAAATATATTGTTGGAAGAAATCGATGGATATCAGAAACTAAACTGTGATGTAATTTTGTAGATAGTATTGCTAATCCGGTATGATGTTTTACTTTCTCAAACGTCATTACATTTATTTATTATGTTTGGATTTCCCCAGTAATGATAATATGTAAAGAACAGACTGCAATGTCGCCAACTGTAAATAAAATAAAACGATTAATGTTCAAGATAGTAATTGTCCTCGTATGTTATTCACAGTTTGCAACACTGCATGCTGTTCTTTACGTATGATATTTATCATCAATAGGAGATACCAACTATGCAAGAAACCGGTGTATTTCCGTTTGAAAAATAATTAGTTTGTCAACATTCTCATCCCAATAACTACATAATTTATTTAGGTAGTTATATCCTCTTGATCCATCCTCTTGATTCAAATCGACTTTCAACAACATACTTTTACGCATCATTTGTTAAATATTTTATGATGACATTATTTACCATTTTCAGATGTTGAATTCGACCTCCTGTTTCTCGTAAGAACTATTCTTACAATCAGATACACAGAACGAAACCGAAAGGAGTGTCCTAAAAGGGATGCTAAAAAAAAAATAAACAACTGAATGTTTAAATCAAAATAATGTTTTTCCTTTTCATTTCCTTGTTTCGTTGAATATTGATACCGTGTTCAGTGTTAACGTTTTGGAAAAATTTTCCGGCGAAAATTCCAAAGATATTTTTCGTTTTTTTTTTAAATTTATAACTACAATTATATATAATCCTCTATGCGGTTAGCTACATTGAAAGTAGTTTAGTAAAATTAACATGAAGGATGCCAATACATTAACTGAAGTAAATTCACAAGGATATAACATTGTTTATATAACAGTATTGGGAATATCGCCGGAGTGAATGTTCCTGTATTACTTTTTTAAAACGTACGGGAAAGTCGCGAGAGATAAAGATAAAGATAAAATGAAGTGTATGGGCGGTAAGCTGATTATTCATATTAAATGTCACATTTCTTGGTAGTATTTATATAAACCTTACTAATCCAATCGTAAGGGAACAGAGGAAAAGAATTTTATGCTCTTCATTCAATGTATTCCTGCATCAAGTAGTGGGTCTGGACAAAAATTGACACCAAAATTCAGCCCTGATTTATATATAACTTTGCTCAATCTCTCCTGTCATTGTATTAAATGAATAAGTTATACTATTCAAACTCTCCTACTCGACGCTTGATCCAAATATCTTATAGGGAGGAGAGTTTATGCAGCATATAATGCCCACAATGTATAGTAAACCTATTACATTGATTTCCCCAGTATTTTAGTGTGTAATGGTCGAACTTAAGTTTGCAAGCAACCTTTGTAGTTCGACACCTTCATGGGAATTATTTTAGTAAATGTTAATAGATTTAGATTTAATTTATTTGAGTTGTATTGAAGGTCATATGACCCATAATACATCTTGTACATTATGACAGTTGCTCTTCGTACAGCAGAAAAAAAAACTTACTAACTTACTGTTATACAATATTTATCTAACATTTTATGGGAGACTGGAGGATGTGTTAGTTTCTCTGTCTTTTAGAGCGTCTTCTCGTAAGGAGAAGAAATTCTGTAGGAATTTGGCTAGTGCCACCATCTCTTTTTTGTCTTGTGTGTTTAAAATTTCGCTTATTCCTCGGTCATGTCCTTGATATTTACCCCACGACCCCACGCGCGCTTCACACATTTGTTTGCATTCAATTAGAATGTGTTCTTCCGTTTCTAGTTTACCACATAAGGCACATAAACGATTTCCCTCATCGTCCTTCGGGCTGTTCCACCTATAAATACCCATTCGAAACATTGCAATGACCCTTCTTTGCCCCCTCCCCAACTCTACATACGCTTCTGTACCGTCATTTATTTTCAATTTTACAAATGTTCCTAGAGAAACTTTTTTTCTGCAGTCCGCTTTTAAATTTTCAACTGCTAGTGTTTCTACTTTCTGCTTTAGTAATTTGAACTAAACGTTAATATGAGACACAACGAAACCTATCCCCGCTAACGAAATATTAAAACACTAATTAATTCAGAACCCACCGTTCTGCATTGTTGTGTGCATGTATTTGAACTATTGTAATTTGTAATGCGTGTATGTATGCAGCAAGATAGTTCTGACAATATTGACTTAGTTATTTTTTTTATTTCTTTAGTTTTCTCACTTCCAATCTCTATTTGAACACATTTCTGTATACCTTGTAACTGTACGAAAAATCTAGTTCGCGGGAGTGCCGATAGAACCCGGATCGTCTCTGTAATAGTCTATTCTTTTAAACACAGAAAATCTGACACTTTTCTCCCTATATATTGAAAAAATTCGAATATGTGTACGAAGCTATGGGAATGTCAAATATATGTGTACAAAACTATGGGAATTTCAATAAATGTGTACGAAGCTATGGGAATTTAAAAAAATATGTGTATAAAAATATAAAGATAAGTATGTTGTTTTTCACAGTTTATGCACCCATCATCTACGACAACAGTGATGGCCTTTGTTATAGGTGATATTCTGTCATTTGTCTGGTAGAACTAAGGAAAATCCCTTTAAAACCTCACTCAGCATGGCCGTCATAATGGATCTGGAACCAGCACTGTCTTTCTCGTGTTTATTCGAACTAGGGGTGTTCGGAAGCCCAGAGGTGAAATCTGTATTTCCGAATCGGAAAGCCAGTTTTTTAGATTCGTAATTCCGAAAAGTTCGGCACTTCAGAAAATCAGGATTCCTGGATCACTAAAGCGTGACGTTAGTTAAACAGTTTAGCTTAGTTCAAAGAATTATTAAAAAAAAAAAAAATTGCCAAGAAGAACCAGCCCAAATCCACATGTTTAATGGCATACGAAGTTATGAAATTCATGAACATTGCCTATCGCTTGCTCTCTTAAGCATGTTCCGAATTCTGGAATTTGAGAACGTGAATTCTTGAATGTCGAAATTCTGGTTTGTCAGAAAATCTGGATGTCGGAATCTCAGATAGTTGGAATGTTATATTTTGAAATTACATTTCGGATGGCGGGAATTAGACGTTAAACTTTCGAACACGCCTACAGTAACCTTCAAGAATCACGAGGGAAATGACATGTTTTGTACAAACATTCTTGAATATGAGTTCGAGATGCAATTCTTTGCACGTTAATTAAAGCTACGAGAGTGTTAACACAATCTTATAGAGAATTAAACATGTTGGATGTTTGTAAAACGTAGTAGGTGCGTGAGATACGTGTCTACTCCTCCTCTTTTTGTGTGTGAACTGGGAATGTACAGTATGTATACGTATGTGAGTGCGTGTATGAAGGTATCCTAGAGGGATTTACAGCTCACTGCCCATTGCATGTACCAACAACTCATTAAGTGTGCATTGAAACGCTACGTTGATTCCAGAAAGAGTCAGTGCGCTGACCGACCACTAATGTAATAAATCAAATACTGTGCTTTTTATTAACACCGCTTTTTTTTTTTAAGTACAGCCGTGATCAAAGCTTTGTTTTCCTGTCCAGACTGGAAAATTCAGTAAGCCTGCTCGAATTATTTATTTATGAAAACCCAACGGGCTAATGCCAAATTACAACGTTCTATCGATATACAAACAAAAAATTAACTCCATTACCAAATGCAAATACATCAAATGTGAGACACATATTGAAATGAAATGAAAGTGAAAGGGGTTGGAGATAGAAACTCAAGACTCCCTTTCCTCTCTCTCTCTCTCTCTCTCTCTCTCTCTCTCTCTCTCTGATACCATTTCAGACATCTTTTGCGCAGAGCATGAGACGGAAGAATGGGGTCTCTTTCTTTATTTCTTTGTGTCATTGAATAAATTGTACATTTTTGTTGTGGGTGTTAATTTTATTCTTTCACATTTAAAAAATAGTAGCTAATATGACCGCCCATTGGTGCGGGTTCAAAACTATTTATTAGTTTTCCACTAAATATAGTCACGACGCTTACATGTTGGTACTACTACTACTACTACTACTGCGGCTACTGCTACTCAATTGTCTCTGCCGCCTTTGATGCTTTTTTTTTAATTACTTGAAATTTGTTTGTTTAGTTAGCAATATCCACCAGACTAAAGCACAAAAAACTGCATTCTGGTGGAATTGTTGCATACACCGTGTCTCTATGAAAACATAACTTTGCCAGAAGTATATGCCCACATATGGGGGAGAGACACGTTTATGACATAAGCATATCTACAATAATAATACAATTTTAGTTTAAGAAATAGAATTTAAAGTTAGTACTATTTGTAAGGTACAGAATTGGATTGAAAAATAAAAAAAATGTTACAATATGCAAGAGAAAATACAATTAGAAATGAAGTAATAAATATATCATTGGTATTATTCGAATATTTCATTATTCATTTGTTTTTAAATATTAAATAGGATATGGCGTGCAATAAAAAGTTTGTACAATAAATACAACATTACGTATGGAAAATCGATATTAAGATATGTTCTTGGATAAATAACTGACCGGCATTACGATGGTATTTTGTGTACATTAAATATCCTTTATTATGGCGAAAATATTAATCAGTATTCTCCATGTATGTGCACATGTCTATTTCTTACTGGTTGGAGCTGTATGTAATCTTACTGTAGCTTTTCTTCGCACATAAGCGGAAACTAAAAAAGAAACTAAGTTTTCAAAGTTATCTAGAATTTTTACCCAGCACTATTCACATGCTATGGGCAGGACACGAAGAGAAAATACTATTATTTTAAAGTTTAATTCAAGCTGGACGAGGATTAACTTCTTTAATAGGATGGATTTGGTTTGAAAACACGAGAAGATGAATATTGAAAAAGTAGGTAACATAATTAGTTAATTACAGACAGAGAAAAGAGCTGAAGTAATTGTATCAACTCAAGCCATTTCAGCGTTGATAGTAAGTATTCTAAGAAGAAGATTTAACAATGTTTGTAATCACTTATAGAAGAACACACTTGCCTCTCTTGCAGCATCTCAACAGTTCTCAGTATACAATATTCTTTTCCCATTTTATATGTAATTGAATATACGTACTTTAGCTCTTCCCCCCCCCCTTTTTTTTCTTTTTCTTTACGGAATTTTTCCAAGAAATCCAAGCGTTCTTTGTAGAGAACATTTTACAGACGCTTTTCTTGCATGAGTTAATGTTACTTGTTTGTACCAAATGCATTAAGAACGGCCCTCAATCTTCGTTAGCGTCAATTAGTGTCTTCAACACTTAACCAAGGAAAGTCGAAGAAAAACACCCTAATGAAGGGCAAACGGGAGAAAAGCTCTTGCTCTTGTTCAAGGTACTTTCCAAGGGGGGTGGGGGTGGAGAGAGAGAGAGTCATTTGCACCTGTGAACTTGATTGGCGGATCGAATTAGCAGTTTGAGAACTTCTTAAAAGAGTTAGTTTCGTTTTCACTCGACAATTTGTTTAGCCTGGATCTATCTTTGGTTGTTTTTTTTCTGCCTTTCCTTTTCCCTTCACTTTGGCAACTCAGCCCTAATTTACAAAGCTTTCAGTTAAGTAGGCAGAATGGGAGGGGGGGGGGAAGATAAAGGGGAAAATGAAGGATAGAATATGAGAGCAAAGTAATTGCTCATTCATTGTAAACAGATAGCCCTACTTAATAGAAAGAATAAAAGAAAGATACAGTCGTGGGAGCTTGTGGCCTTTCCTTGAAATCAAATTACTTAATGGAAGACCTGAGTGCATTTCCTTTATTATTGACTGTCCCCCCATTCCATCCATTCACTCAGAAAATATTATCCTTTATCATTCACCACGTTAGGAATGTGAACAATAATAGTTCGACGCTTGCGTGTCTTGGTGGGGTTTTCAGATAATCTGAGGGTCCAGGAAAAACACATTTTCTTGTAAATATAACTTAAATTCTATCTGTTTATGTGACGTTATTTCCATCTATCAGCCATACAAATCCACACTGTTCGACCAATGCGCACAAAACTTTACATGTCAATCTCATTTGACCAGACCGTGATCCCAAAAGTTTGACCCTGGGGAGTATTTTGATCCCTCGGTACTTTTGATTTGATCTTGTAGAACATCCGTTTCTTATGCAATATGTACTACGTCCATGTTGTTACGGTTGCGTATAAGGAAAGGTATGATCGTTTCATATACCACTGCAACACAACAACGGGTTTATGAATTTTAATTTTATTTAGACTCCTTTTATGTACCGGCACTCCTACGCACGTACAAGAAGGCAGGTCTTACTCGAGTCGTTTATTTACATAAATATTGATAATTCAGTGAGCTTGTGATATTTTTTTTGGAAATAGCTGGAAGAATAAAGATGGAAGATGAAGACTGGAAGAATAAAATAGATAGTAGTGTTACCAGTACGTTTTAAGCATCCGGTAGGAAATCACTGAACAATTTTACTCTGAAACGCCTGGCAACACCTGACTTGTTCCTGAGAATCATATGCTTTCTTAAAATCAATGAATAGGTGGTGAACAGTCCCATTATATTCCCATTTCTTCTTCAAAATTTGTCTCAAAGCAAAAATCTGGTCCAACGTGGAGCTATTTCTTCTAAATTCACATTGGTGATCTCCAAATATTTCATCTACGTATACGCTTAGGCGTGTTAACAGAGTATTACTTAATACTTTGTACCATGTTGGGATTAAGGAGATTCTGCGGTAATTATTACAGTCCGACTTATCGCCCTTTATGTAAATCGGAACTATTATCGAGGTTTTTTATTCCTTTGGAAGCTCCTCCTTTCTCCATATAGCACTCATCAATTTATGCAGTTCCTTGATTAGTGTTGTTCCTCCTCCTTTGATTAATTCGGCTGGAATATTGTCTATTCTTGGTAATTTGAAATTTTTCAATTTATTTATCGACATTTCGAAATCCATCTCGCTAGGTTCGGGTATCCACGGTATAGATGTCAAATTCCTCTGTTTGTTCCCCATTGTGTACATTAAGAAGTTTGTCGAAGTAACTTTTCCACACATCGACAATTTTAGTCGGATCCGCCTGAAGATCTCCACCTTCATTTCTAATCATTCCTAACCTCGGCTGGTAACCTTTTCTTAACGAGTTTACCCCTTTGTATAGATCTCGTATGTTATTTGTCTTCCCGTTTTCCTCTATCTCCTGAATCTTCTGCGTCAGATACTCTCGCTTTTTGTTTCTGAACCCGCGTGTGGCGTTCCTTCGCTGCGCTCTTAACTGTTTCACGAATTGCCTCCCACACCTTATTTACATCTATTTCATTTTTAATATCATCTTTATTATTACTCTTTATTCATCTTAATATCATCTTCATCATCTTACTGTACCACGCTGAAGCATTTTTTTAAAAAACAAGAACGATTATCCTATAATGCTTTCAAGATAAAAAGCTCTCCATTATGGCATGGTTGGGTAGACCTCAGTCTCTCCTGGGAATCGAAGCTGAGACTCAATTCGTAATCTAACTGGTCCTGTTGATCTTTTATCAATAAGCTGCACGTAAATTGAATTTACTGAATATGCGAAGATGACACTTATAGGCACACCCATTTTGGTTTATTTTTTTCAATCTAGTAACCGAGTATATTATATATAACCGAAATTAAAACAAGGAATTCGGTTAACACCAGTTTTTATGTATTTGTTCAAAGTCTTGTGTTTGGTGTGTTTGTTGAAACCTAGTTTGTTGTTAGTTTTGTTCAAAGACTTGGTGATGTATTGTCCAAAACCAGTGTGTGTGTGTGTGTGTGTGTGCTGGTGTGTGTTTTGTTAAAAAAAAAACAACAAGGTTTTCGGTATTGCTGTTCAAAGTCAGATGATGCTTTTGAACAAATTGAAATGGTTGACATTTTTTGTTCGAAACCAGATGTGTTTCATTTGTTCACCCCTTCAGTGTCTTTATTATTTATTTATTTTTTAATGAAGAAAACCAAGTATTGAAATAAGACAAAAACCCTACGACTAAATCATATCTGCTTAAGGCCGCAAAATGAACGCCTTCACAGGCAGCTGTGTGCTGAGCAAGCGTTTTGCATGATGATACTAAAACATTGTTCTTTCCAGTACCCTTACGTAATTTCCAAGTGCTTTGGCGTTTCTTAGGGCACAAGTTTTCTTTCTTTTCTTGTATTTTTTTTTTTCTACAAGCAATGCTGTTGATGGCTATGCTCACGTAACGAAGAAGCGACTTCCCCGATCATGCATGCAAGTCCGTCGATGTGAACGTGCTCGACCTTCGCAGTTGGTGGATCTTGAGGTGTTCTATCCTGTTGTTGCCCGGTCATTTCGCCACCTTCCATTTAATCTTGAGCATGTGCATGATGTGAACAATATTTTTTTTCGCGGTGTTGTGTGTCATCGAAGACCAGCTTGTCCGTGATCATGTCGTCTTTACAGGAGAGAGAAGAGGCACTTCTTACTTGTTAGCTTAGAAGAGTACACGCAGGTAAAAGACACTTCACTTTTTTTAAACTTGCACGCTTCACAGATCGTTGGACTTTTTTCACCTTAGATAAGGCTCCTTTGCACGTGACAACGCCATCGAGGATAGCTTCAGTTAACGTTATATTATTTGCAATAATCCTGGTCCTTATTATTAAATAACTCATATTTGTAGTACAGAAATGCATAATCATTAATAACTTTTAATCATCTGTTGACAGGTGCTTCAAATGAAAGTATTTATTTTCTACAAACGAAAATAAAAGATGTTTTGAAGGTCATTATTTAAGCGCGTGAGGTTTACTATGTAGCTTTTTAATTAATTTAGCTTCTGTTGACATCGACAGCTGTGGTCTATAAGCTCGTTACATGCACGTCTGAGGGATTCCTCTAGTGTGCTTTCTTCCGGGAGAAATGATAGGAAAGGTGACCTTAATTTAGATACTATTCCGGCATTCGCTTTGTGAAACAGAAAATTGTGGAAAACGTCATGATTTTCAGCAGCAAAATTCGAACCTGGTTGTCTCCTGAGCATCGTTAACTTATAATATGCTTATGGGCAAATAAATATGTAAATAAAATTGAGATTTAGGAATATCCATTATAATAAATGTACGACGTTCCGCAACTTTCAATTTGGAAACTGGTAGAGCTGTGAAGGTGGTTGAGGTATCGCTGGAGAGGTGTCGGCAAGACGAAATTAAAGCCGCCTGAACAGTCTTGATTAGTGTTTTGGGTCAGTGTTGCCAATTCATTTTTTATTTTTTTTTAAAATTTCTTCCATTACGTTAGACGTAGCAGTCCAACTTTGGCATAAACTTTATCCGACACAATTGAAAAATACTGTGGATGTCCCGATCCCCAAGCACCCCATTGTCAGTGTTGCCAACCAGTATCAAAAATATATCTCATTAACCACAAGAAATGTGATTGAGTTATCGTTGTAGAGGTCTTGACTAGACCAGCGCACAGCCACAGGAACAGTCTTAAGCTAGCGCCGCAGTGTTTCCAACTACTTTAAAATCAAATATTCAATTTTTCAATATGCTTCCATACCGTAGCAAAATCATTAATAGACAGAAGAGAAATTTACTGTGGGCGTTCCCATCCTTATGCAACCATTTAGCAGTGTTGCCATCCTATTTTATAACAATGAATATTTGTATGTGTGATAAAGGGACTTTGCGATTATTAGTAGAAAAACAGCCTTAACGTGTTTACCTTAGATTCTGTCTTCTCTTTGTAATGAATGAATTAAAACATGGTCATTGCGAATGCTTTAAAGGAAAGATGAATGCTTTAAAACAAATTGCTGAATATAAAAGAGAAAGTAAAGAGAAAGATATATGGTAGCAAGCAGATGCGACCGCCGAGTGCGTTCGATTTTTGCAGTTGCAACATTCTTTTTTTGCCATCTCTCATGTTCTTCTTTGCGAAAACAGACAGCTGTGGTGCTGGGAAATTTTTGCTGGTTGAGCAGAAGAGACTTTGAAGTTTTATTTTTTATTTTTTTTAAAGAGAATCTTCAATATTGAATTCCTCCTCAAGCTGAGATTCCTGTCATTACAAAGTCTTCTTCCACTTCCTTTTACAAGATATTGCAACTTCATGGAATTCCATATTTTAACGAAAACAAAGTAAAGTTTCTCTTAAATTTTAAGGCCAGAGAATATTCGTCTAGTACCCTTTTTTTCTTCTGAGAAAATCTTATGCTATCACTTTATTGATTAGTAATGACTCTTGGGAGTCGTTTTGTAACATGGAGTTGAGAAAATTGTTTTTGAAGCAAAATTAAAACATTTTATTTTCATATCCTTTAGGAATTTGTATATTGTAGATCGTCTTAACTTTATTGCTGTATTTGTGGCAGCAGGGAGGAGAAAAAATAGGCCCCTTTTCTTAATTCAAGGTACAATTTTAGGCTAGAGGAAACAGGAAACTCTCAGTCAGATCGTCGATCAAATGTTTTCGAATCAAACAGGACATTCAGATTAAGCGGTTAGCAAAATTTCGTTTGTCAGTCTTTAAAACCGTTCAGTTTTTAAAACTAAACAAAATCTGAATTTGGAAGTGAATTCAAGAGGTCCTTTTAGGGCTTAGAAAAGTCTGATACTTTCTGTTGACCTCCAGCATTTTGTTGTTGTTGAACCACTCAATTTCTCTTTTCCAGTTACACCTTGAACCACTTGGTACTAACCGGTATTATCTAAATGCATATTGTCACATGGAGGTATTTATTTATTTTATTTATTTATTATTAAGTTTCGGCACTAGTCAAGGAACGGCACTAGTCAAGGAACTACATAAATTGATAAGTGCTATATGGAGAAAGGAGGAGCTCCCAAAGGAATGGAAAACATCAATAATTGTTCCGATTTACAAAAAAGGCGATAAGTCGGAATGCAATAATTACCGCGGAATCTCGTTACTTCCAACTTGTTACAAGGTATTAAGTAATATTCTGTTAACACGCCTAAATGTATACGTAGATGAAATAATTGGAGATCACCAATGTGGATTTAGAAGAAATAGATCCACGTTGGACCAGATTTTTGCTTTGAGACAAATTTTGGAGAAGAAATGGGAATACAATGGGACGGTTCATCAGCTATTCATTGATTTTAAGAAAGCATATGATTCTATCAAAAGGGAAAAGTTATACAGTATCCTGATACGATTTGGAATACCGAAAAAATTGGTCCAACTAGTGAAGATGTGTCTCAGCGACCCCATAAGCAGAGTGCGGATAGGTAATAATATGTCAGATAGTTTCAAGATTCGCAACGGATTGAAACAAGGCGATGCCTTGTCACCACTACTGTTTAACTTCGCGTTAGAATATGCGATTTTAAAAATTAAAGGGGACAAAAAGGGACTATCATTGAATGGTTTGAATCAACTGTTTGTATACGCGGATGATGTAGATTTAATAGGGGACGATATAGATGCACTACAAAGCAACACCGATGTCTTAGTAGAAGCGTGCGATGAGATAGGTCTACAGGTAAACATAGATAAAACAAAATACATGGTAACAAGCCGAAGCACAGGGAATGAAGGAATTAAAAACATAAGAATTAGGGATGAGGTCATAGAGAAAGTAAACAAATTTAAATACTTGGGAGCATACGTAACAAGCAAAAATGAGGTCACGGAAGAAATAAAAAGTCGCTTAGTATCGGGGAACGCATGTTTCTACTCAGTCCAAAAACTTCTAACATCGCGATTAATATCAAGGAAATTGAAATTGAAAATATACAGAACTGTTATTCTGCCGGTAATACTTTACGGTTGCGAAAGTTGGAGTACGACCCTAGCAGATGAACATAAATTACGTGTATTTGAAAATAAGGTTTTGAGAAAGATATATGGGCCGAAACGGGACGAGATGACTGGAGAGTGGAGGAGACTGCATAATGAAGAACTCCACGAACTGTACGATTCACCAGATGTTGTAAAAATAATGAAATCGAGACGACTAAGGTGGGCAGGGCATGTAGCTCGGATGGGGGAAAAACGCAGATTATATTCTATCCTGGTTGGAAGGCCCGATGGAAAGAGGCCATTGGGAAGACCGAGACGTCGTTGGGAGGACAATATTAGAAGAAATCTTCGAGAAGTAGGTGTTCGTGATGAAAACTGGCTTGATACTGCCCAGGATAGAATCCAATGGCGAACGTTTGTTACTGCGGCGATGAACTTGCGAGTTCCATAAGCCATAGAGTTAGTTAGTTAGTTATTATTAAGTTTCAGATACAGCTTGAGTTGCCATTTTACACAGAAACAAAATAACAATGCAACAAACTACATAACTTCACTACAAACAAAATAACTTTATACAAACTAAATAACATGAAATTAAATTTTAAACAACACATAACACAGCAATTGATATAAAAAACATAACGATTATACTACACAAGAGGAATAACTCACATATTTGTATTTAGCGTTCGATGGAAAGTGTGTTCTGATCCGAAAATATCAATATGCCAAAAAGCCAAAAAGCAAGAATAAGAAATAGAAATATAACACAAACACACAAAGAATTTCGGAATATTTTGTTGTTCATCTTCTAATTTCAATGGTTCACTAAGAAAAAAAGCTTTCCATCTTTTGAAACTTGCAACACTCATCTGCTTTGCCGCTAATACTATTTGAAATAGTTGCAAAAAATACCAATAGTGGGTGTGACCAGTCGCGACACTAGTTCCATCTCGCGGGGCACCTAGATATTATTACCATGCAGAGTGTTTCCAAATTTCTATCAGCAAATAAATTGACGCGTGCAACAGTTTGAAGTTTGACACTTTAATTTCGAGAACAATCTACATTACAAATGACTTAAGGAAGGCAAATTTAATCGATATTGTGCATAAACTACCAAAATACTAAGTCCAAGTACTTTTTTTTTTTTAAATTTAATCCAAATAGATGAAACATCAACTGTGCAGGCCTGCAGCGTATTGTAAAAACCTAGGTCGTTGCCTACGCGTTAGCACATGATTATAATTAGTGTTTAGTATTTTCCATTTGCCCCGATCTGGCTTCTTTTTTAGTATCTCAAGTATTTTTACATAATTTCTCCAGAATATTGCTTACTTAGTAATGTTTTCAGACCCAACATTACAATACCAGTTTAGGAAGCAAGTATTCGTGAAACTTTTTTTTTAAATTGTCCTTCGATATTCTCACTTATAAAATTTAACGAGAAGTGAATTTTTAAGATTAAGTCGTTCTAGGCTGTCGCCATCTTGTATCTTGTAATAGATTTTCTATTTTACTCCAGAATTCAAGTAAGCCCTTTTAAATATTTTCCCATATAAAATATAACGAAAGACAATTTTTTTCACAGTAAACTCAGTTTGGGTTCCTTCAACCTTATATTTCTTCTTTTTTTTTTAAAGAAAAAAAAATAAATTCGGAATTAACTTTAGAATTCCCACTTATAAAGTTTGAAGAGGATTGGAGGTTTTTCTCCCTTTTAGCTGGAAGATGAAGGCGTTTGAGCTGTCGCAATCTCGGATTTGGAATTTACTATTATTATTATTATTATTATTATTATTATTATTATTATTATTATTATACTTAAGAGTCTAACTCAAGACTCTTTGGAACTGCCTATAATCAAATTTCACGAAAATTTGACTTGTTTTAACACATAATTTGCGGTTGTCAGCCATATACCCGTGTCTTTCATCGCAAATATACCAATATCGTCCCATCAGAAATTGAAGCGTATGCGCGAACAAACGTGTATGTTACATTTTGGCTATATTGAGATAAAACGGCAAAGAAGTTGAAACTTGTCCGCAGAACGGTGTGGCGCTGAATGATGTCACATAGACTTTTGTTCTATCAATCCAACACACTGTTGATTATAGTGATGGGCAAAACGGCTACTTTTGCGTAGCAGTGATAGTAGTAACTTTGTGACATAGCAGCTCAAAATAGCAATTTATGAAAAAAAAATTCTAAATGGGACTTATTTGTTCTCAACGTAAAAAACAGTGTAAAAACACTAGTTTAGACTAACTTAATTTTCTTTAGTTTGTTCTCTGAATAGTAGAGTGATAGACTGCCGTTAGGTCTTAGTAGCCTAGTTCATATTATAACTGTCAACTGTCAGAAAACTATTGTACGTAATTCTCGGAGCTTTTAGAGATTCGGTTACCTATTCTCTTCGCGAATAATTAGTACAAATATGATTCAAAGTTAGTTAGTTGAAATTGTTTCGGCTATAAATGAGATTTATTACCAAAGAGCAGACTAATAAAAATACGTATTACGTAATAATTGCTTCAGATTAAATTTGTTTATGAACTTTTGGCATCTTTGGCTCAGGTCGGGATGAGTTAGGTGGAAGATAAAGAAATTATCAGCCAGAGCTTTACCGTAACATCAGAGTTCGATTTGTACACTTTTCAGAGAGGGGAAAGAATTAGTGAGATATGTATTATACGATATTTTGGGATCGAAACTACAATATCAGGGGACATTGTGGGGAAGGTGAATTTCTCATTATTCATCTTTATGAAATTCAGACTTGTTCAACTAGTGAAGATGTGTCTCAGAGACCCCATAAGCAGAGTACGGATAGGTAATAACGTATCCGATAGTTTCGAGATTTCAAACGGATTGAAACAAGGTGATGATGCCTTATCACCACTATTGTTTAACTTTGCGTTAGAATATGCGATTCTAAAAATAGAAGAGGACAGAAAGGGACTAACGTTGAATGACTTGAATCAACTGTTCGTGTACGCGGATGTTGTAAATCAAGTAGCGGATGATTTAGATGCACTACAAAATAACACCGAGGTCTTAGTAGAAGCCTACGATGAGATAGGTCTCCAGGTAAACATAGATAAAACAAAATACATGATAACAAGCAGAAACACTGGGAACGAACAAAATAGACGCATAACAATTAAGAATGAGAACATAGAGAAAGTAAACAAATACATAAGGAAAAGAAAGAAGACTTGGGAACATACAGTATATAATAATCAAAAACGAGGTATCGGAAAAAATAAAAATCGATTAGTATCGAGCAGCGCATGTTTCTATTCAGTCCAGAAACTCCTAACCTCGCGATTAATATCAAGGAAGTTGAAATTGAAAATATACAGAACGGTTACTCTACCGGTAATATTTTACGGTTGCAAGAATTGGTGTACGTTTCTAGCAGATGAACATAAATTCCGAGTGTTTGAAAATAAGGTATTGAGAAAGATGTACGGGCCGAAACGGGACGAGACGACTGGAGAATGGAGGAGAATGCATAATGAAGAACTCCATGGGCTGTACGACTGACTCGATGTTGTAACAATAACGAAGTCGCGACGACTAAGATAGGTAGGCGATATAGCTTGAATGGAAAAAAAACAAAGATTATATTCCATCTTGGTTGGAAAACCGGACGAGAAGACCACTGGGAAGACCGAGACGTCGATGGGAGGACAATATTAGAAGGGATCTTCGAGAAGCCTTCTAAGCCATAGAGTAAATAAGTAGGTAGTGAAATTAAGATATTTCTAAATACATATTAATATATCAAATCAATACTTTGTTTAAATTGACCTATTTATCATTAGATGTATCAAAATTAAGAACAAAAAAAAGGAAAAGGGGTAAGACACGTGGTAACACTTACAATGTAATTTATAGAAGGAAGTTTCTCGACATGATTTTTTTAAATCGATAAATGAAAGTTGTATTCCATTAATTCTGTTCTAACATTCATTTCCAAATCATAAAGAGTTATCAGTTTAACTAGTAACAAAATTTAACGAAAAGAATTGATTTAAAAATGTAATTTATTTAAATTACCAATCGACCGCACACACGTGAACAACGCCATGTTATTTTATGAACTAGCAGACTAAATGATAAGTTTTCGATTTTCAAAGTATTTCGGATTCTAAATTTCCTGTGGAAGATTTTGCACCGATAAATTAGTTGATCTGGTAAGAAATGCATGGTTTGTAAAAAAAAAAAAAAAAAAAAAAAAAATCTAACTTTTTATAAACTTAGTGCTATTACTTCCCTTTTATACCTTGTGTTGTTTTGTTGTCATACGCTGTCTTATTGAAGCCTCCAATACCTATGAAACAGAAAATGTATTTGTAGACAGCTTTAAATGTCTTCGAGGATTGAATTAGAATGTTGTATGACAACATACGGTATTAAATAGTAAGAAGTGAGCCACTTATGAACCTTGAGGAACCCCCAGAGTTTCCAATTTCTTATG
The DNA here is from genome assembly GCA_022664845.1 of Lepisma saccharinum. Lineage (NCBI taxonomy): Eukaryota > Metazoa > Arthropoda > Insecta > Zygentoma > Lepismatidae > Lepisma > Lepisma saccharinum. Next base: position 29,260 of record JAGDQP010005583.1, read on the forward strand.
CACTGATATGATGCTTGTTCACTTTACAGCAGGCATGTCAAACTGGCGGGCCGCGAGCCGCATGCGGCCCTTTACGTCTTTTCTTGCGGCCCGTCTCACCTCCATGAAAAACTATAAGATTATCACTATTTGATGAAGTGGCGGCTTTTATAACGAAATAATAGATGATAATAATGTATATCAAAATTGAGAACCGTTTGTAACGTAATTTGGAATTTTTATTTTCCGAAAATTGCATGTTCCGAAACATACGTCGAATATTAATGTCCTAAACGAGCTGGTGATCTTCTAAGGACTGATCCTACAGTTTTTGGTAAAGTGTACTCCGACCCACTGTGTTCAATGGACCCCGGCGGCAGGGTTTGAGCCCGTGACCACGCGCATAGAAAGCGAGCGCTCTAACCTCTCGGCCACCCCATGGTCCAAACATAGGTCGAATGGAAGGTGCTGAAGATTCTGCTCTCCTATGTACTCGATATGGAAAGTTGGCGACCCAAAACGGCTGCTTAATTTTGAGTTAGCCAGTAATGGTAATTTTCCTGTCATCGATCGAAAAACTCGCTAACGACATTCACTTTGTGATCGCGCAGATGCTGGAGATTTGTAGTGTATTCCATTGTCGTTATTCAAGCTGTCGTATGGCATAGTAAGATACTGTTGGTTTTTTGTCTTTCATATCATTCGCCAGGTTAAGTCTATGTTTCGCAATTCAGTAGTCATTTTGTTGTTGTGACGTGAATGTTGTGCTACGTCGCTATCCAAGCCATCCAGGAAAAGGAAGATAAGTGATGAAGGGAGAAAATTTCAAGAAAAATGGGAACTCAGTTATTTTTGCACATACATAGAAGGTAAAATTGTTTGTATTATTTGCAATACATCTATAAGTGTTGTAAAAGAGTATAATATGAAACGATACAACTTACAAAGAAACATTTTCACGATTTGAAAGCAAATTAAGCGAAGAGTAATTTAAAGAAATGAAGAATAAATTGCAAATGCAACGAAGAATGTTTATAAAAATGAACAAAAGTAGTGAGTCAGCAGTGAAAGGCAGTTATCAAATTAGTTATATGCTAGCAAAACAAGGTAAACCTTTCGCTGAAGGTTCCTTCGTTAAGGAATGCACGATACAAGAGGCTGAAAACCTCTGTCCCCAAAGTGTGAAACTATTTGAAGACATTTCATGGTCCAGAAGCGAAGTAACATAGCCGATAACTTGCATGAATTGCAGGATGTATCCCCCCAACATTTGAATGTTTATCAATAGAACTTTATGAAAGTAATTCGACATTAACGATGTGGCAGAAACTGCGGTGTTTCTTCGAGCCTGCGGCGACAGTTTGAAAGTAAGTCAGGAATTTCTGGAATTGATTTCCATCCATGGAACCATACTGGTGGAGAAGACATTTGTAGCGCTGTATGGAGAGTTCTAAAGAAATAAAAACTTCCGCTCCAGAGACTCGTTCGTGGCTGTGACTACTGATGGCGCTTCAGCGATGACAGACAAAGAAAAATAATTTGTAGCAACATTGGGAAAAAAGTTGGACGAGGAATATCCAGATAAAGCAGAGTTGCAGACTTTCCACTGCATTATTCATTATCAGAACCTTTGTTCCAAAGTGTTAAAGGAGGATCATATGCTTAAGACTGTGTGCAATTAAGTAAATTCATTCGTTCAAGAGGGAACCACTACCACTTGCTCATCTTCTTCAGGATTTGGGAAGTGAATTTGAAGAACTGCCATACTACACTGATGTTTGCTGGTTGTCTTGCTACGAGATTGTCTTTTCTTTTGGAAGAAATAATACTTTTCTTAGAAGTGAAAGTTGAGGATATATCCCTTCTTAAGGATACGTCATGTGTACAAGATCTGGCTTTTCTAGTGGATATAACAGATCACCTACACGAGCTGAACATCAAACTGCAGGGGGGAAAATAAACTGATATGTTTGATGCAGTGAACAGTTTAAAAAAGAAGTTAATTGTGTGGATTAAAAAGAGGATAATCTAGCTTAGTTTCCTATGTGTGAACAATTCAGGAATCGCAGTCAAAATCAAACTTTTAGCTTTTCAAAGTATTGTGAGACAATGGAAAAGATTAAACGTGAATTTGATTGGCGCTTTAAAGATCTCAAGGCACACTAAGATGAACTTGCTCTTTTCACAGGACCGTTTTCTCATAATGTTGAGAATGCTGTAATTTCCATACAAATGGAACTAGCTGATCTCCAGAATGATTCTATCTTAAAAGATATTTGGGATAAAAATATCCTGCGATGAGAAAGTTTGGATGAAAAATTCTTTGTTACTTCGCGAGTACATATTTATGCAAAATGCTGTTTTCGCGTACAGAAAACTAACAAAACAGTCAACAGATCAAGGCTAACCGACGCTAATCTTTCTGCCAGAATGAAGATTTAGTTTTCTGAAACTTTTACTTTTCAAATATCGCAAAGCTGGTTTGAAACAAGCGATATCAGATATCTATCTGGTAAAAAAGTATAAAATATTGCAGCTGTTCACTTATAATTTTTCTACAAAAATATTATATTAAAAATATATTTTTATGTTGTGATCCAACATATGTCTGTCAAGAGATGTGAAAACAAATATTAGCTGGTGTTCAGTTGTGTTTCTCGTTGAAATATTTGCATATCTATATCTGCTTTGCTGCAGTCATCAATCAAGTGTTTTGTAAAATATCATAAAATGTTGCGGCCCGTCAGTGTTGCATTGCTAAGGGAAATGGCCCCCTGGGCCAATTGAGTCTGACACGCCTGCTTTACAGCGTGTATTATTCGTGTTTTAAGTAGCATTCAATAGTAATAAAGATAACCACTTAAATACTATATAAGTTTACTCTGTGAGTATAGAGTGATCAAGTGCTACTGTATCGAAAGCTTATTTACTTTGAAACTATCTTGTCTTGGAAAATACAATTGCCATATATTAACTATATGAATATACGTAGTCAGCATACACAAGACATTGTTCTAGAACATTAGATTTCCCTTTATTCAGTAAAACACTATTCGGTCCACTGGATTTTACCATTGTATATATAGCAGACCTTCTCGTCTTTGCATAATACTTTGTAAAGAGTTTCAAGCACGCGCAAAGATCAGCATCTGAACAGGGGGTGAAGGATTCACTTTAGTCGTTGGTAAAGGTCCACATGCCTCCTTCTTGTCGTTCCCAGGTCTTTTATTAGAATACTAAAGAGCAAAGGGAGGTGTAGACATAGTTTATAACATGGAGAGGATTTTGTTTTGTGAGAAACATGTCCCATAGCGCAGAGCTTTTCAGAAGTCTTTGGCTGTAGGTAGAGCAAAAGTTTTCATATATGCGTGTGTGTGTGTGTGTGTGTGTGTGTCACGCCTTACCATGAACCAAGGCGACCATCATCAGGTCTCTTGACACACGAAAGGAATTCTCAATGCGATTGGTCACCATGACAACGGCTTTGTAGAAAAGGGAGTGAATGACATTCTGCGTGCTTTTTTACCTCGTCCTTTTTTGCAACAGCCAGAAAGATGAAAGAATTTTCGGAATTTTTTTCTTTTCCACTTTCTTCTATGTCAAAAAGCATGTCAAGCTCACATTTCTCTGACATTCTGGCTCTTATTCTCTTTTTAACAAATTGTTCTAGACGTTCGTTCTTCCTTGTTTTTAAGACTTGAAAAAGCAATATGTTCTGTCCGCCTCAATTCTCTTACGAACTTTAGTTTTAAGGGATGTCTATCTAACATGTGGATATATGGACTTTGTCCATCGAGATGCGTGAATTGTTTCTTTCTATCCGTCATACATGTTTCTTTTCTTTTCTTTTTTTGTTGTCATCTGTCACAGTGCTTACCCTGCGTGTGAGTGAGTTTTCATATTTTTAAAGATGCTGGACAATATGTCAAGCAATGATAAAATTTTGGAAAGTAGCCCCAATAATACTTGTAAATGTGTATTAAATGAACTACCTGAGATTTTGACGTTGTTTATTTCAGCTGAGAAAATAGATGACCCGTAATTGATGACGTCATACGCCTACGTCATTAAGGATATTCTAATATCTCAGCTAAAATAAACAGTGTCTAGATGCCATATAGGTCATTTGATACACATTTACAAGCATTATTGGAGCTTCATTGCAAAGTTTCATTATTGCTTGTCATTTGTCCAGTATCTTAAAAAATGAAAACTCTGCCTCAAGCACACGCAACGTAGGTACCGAGGCCTCTTAATAAGTAACAACTAGTAAAGAAACGACATCATTTCATAATTAAATCGATTTACTTCGTAGTTTTCAATTTAGACCAAATCCAGTTGCCTCCAGGGACTGCTTCACTCCTTATCCGAATCGCTCCTGAAATCATGCACAAAACAGCGAACACATTGAAATTGAAGATTACGTAATCAGGGAAGAACTAACTCTATACATCACTGGTCTAACTGTTTAGCGATACGAAGTTTGATATTAAATTTAATTATTGCGTCACGGGGAAGCGAGTATTGGTGACACAGTACCGATGACTGTTGCTAACATATTTTTATTCAGCGCCGCACCAACGGGCGGGAAAATCAGCTAGTAATATTATAAATATACGGATTGATATCTCACAGATCGATGAAGTGAAATTTCTTTAGGTTGTTATCTCTGTGTGTCGCCATTGTGAAATTTGTATTTGACATAGTTTTCTTTTATCACTACTCATTAGAACATACGCGTAAGTTGTCAAGGGACACATCTAATATTGTTTTCTTTTATTTAAATGTTATTCTACTTGTTTTGATTGTTAATATTATACTTAATTATTGCTGAGAGTGACTTGTTTTCGATAAAAAAAGATTAAATATGGAATAGATGGCTTAGGGCAGTAATTAGATAAATTCTCGCATCTTGTGAAAGCTGTGTTACACATATTATGGATTATTGGTTCGTTTTTCTTTATTTGCATTTCTTTCCTCATCCATACAATTACAAGATAAGATATCGTCGTAATGGTTTAGTTTTCAGTCTGTTAGCAAGTGGATATTTAGACACTGTGTGTATGGCTAATTAGCAAGTTTCTAAGTTAATCTGTTGCGCTAATGTCTAATGCGAGAAGTTGATCCTACGAGCTTATGAGTCTGCGTTCAGGTTGCCAATGAGCTTCTTTGGTAATTCCCGTAAAACCAACGTCTATTTTCTGAGTTGATAGAGAGATATTTATGCAATATGTTTTACTTTCTTCGTAGCTAATATGGCGACCCTTACAAGATTAGTCACTTACCAAACCCTGAAAGCAAAACTAGTTTGATTTTGAAAAGTATTAAACAAAGTAAATGAATTTGCGAATGAAATATGTTAGTTGAACTTAGTTTGAAGTTAAGGGTGATTGGTGAACGTTTTTCATTATTGTAGGCAAGAATTAAGGGTATCTCCTACGTATCTTGAAAGTCCTATCTTCCCCAAGTTAAAAAATTACTTCATACATCACTCGGCTAGTTTTACACGCAGAGAGATGCAGCTTGTACCTGGTCATAGAGAAACTATTTGAGCATGCAACGTACCTATTTGCGTTTTTTTTAAAAAAAAATAGCAATTTATCACTTAAATAATTAAATATCTGTTAACTATTTTTCTTCTCAAAAAATATACGCACGGTTAATACGCAGTTAGTGCGAAGCGGTGTGCACACATTCCAATGAATAACCTATTTGTAGGTGACAAAATAACGTTGTAGGTTATCTCATTACAATATACGTCTTAAAAGTAATCGACAAACAAGGAAAAATTCCTGTCATTCTAAATTACGCTGCACGTATAACATATTCAAGTGACATTAAGTCTCTTCTTGGTTTGATTAAAAAACAGAAATTGTAATCTTACTGCAGTAATTTATTGCTTTTACTCGATGTAACTGTGACAGTGTCTTTTAAAAGTACAATATGAAACTTCTTAGTCTCTTTTGTTTAATGTCTTGTATCAAAGGAATACCGCCTGCCATCATGTAGGGTATCTATCAAGAAAGATTGTAGATACGTATTGGGAGGGCATGTAAACAAACTTCATGCACAGCTTATATAACTCCATTGAAATTACAATATGAAGTTGTTGTTGTTGTTACGAAGAGTGATTGAAGATTACCTCTTAAAGCGTCTTAGCAACTGATAATACTGTTTATTCACAGCGGTATTGTAGATTGAATTGTTTGTTTACATGCTATTAGCTTCAATAGTGTCACCAATAGGAAATAAATAAGCAGAAGTTGTGAATAGCTGGTGTCAAAGATATCTATAATAGATCCAGATTCTATTAGATCAGTGATTCCCAAACTGTGATTCGCATATCCACAGCAGTACGAACCTGGACATGTACAGATGCACAAAAAATGAAGGGGGAAGACACATATACCAACGGTGTTAAGACAAAATAAACATAAAAAGTTCTGGAATTAATTGAATGTGTTTTTTTTTTCTTACTTAAACCTGATAAAAATGCATTCCTTGTTATTTGGAACACGCCATAACGAAAGGTCCTTACATAAGCCTTAAGAGAAAAGTTTGGGAGCCATTGTTCATAGAGCTTACGTTTCCGCTCCAAACAATACAGAATTCTGAAGACGGTATTATTTTAGACTGTCTCTGGGAAGTAAATAATCCCGGAAGAACGTCAGCAACCGCACTGAGTAATGTACATTTCAGTGTGTCTTCCGAAACACCCTTTCGAAAGTGTTTTTTCTTGCAGCTGCCACGGTAGTTCAGGCTGCAGGGCGTCGCATTGCTGGCCCGGAGGTCGGAGTTCGATTCCCGCCCAGACAAACTTCTTTTTTCACCTTTTTTGCACATCATTTTGTCTTGTTACTACTAATGAATAAATATTGTCTTTTGCTTGTTTCTTTATATTTTCAAGATTTATACATGCGTATAAATAATCAAATATTTCTAGTAGTATTTCCGTTATTTTATACATCAGTTGAATTGACTTCTTACAATATGATAAACATTTCACATTATTCCTTAAGTATCTTCTTACACAATCAGGTAATCCAGAAGTACCTTATACTATGAAAATATTTTATTATTTATCTAATAATCAAAATTCAATTTGAACTAACTTTCACTTTCAAGTTTCAACCATGTATAACTTACAATATAAATAATGATCTTCATATAATATATATATATATTAATCAGTTTTAGTTCATTTTCACATGTCACTCACGTCAGTAAATCTTTTCGTTCTTTTATGATAGGCGTGTCTTTTGCATTGATTTCCTTACCATACCTTACGTTATAACTTATAATGAACGCTTCATGAATACAGAGGGTATAAATTGCCTAGTTCCTTTTATATAGTAAAATCGTTATCTACAAAATATTTACAGAAAGCAAACACCGTTTTCTTTGAGATTTTACAGAAATATAACGAAAAACAAAACTTTTCTGTTTTCGTTTTTCGTTCCTGTATAATCTCTAAAGTTTGTATACTTGTGTGAAATTTATCTGTTCATTTTTAATGAGAATAGTTAATCCTAAAATAAACGACCAGCGGCTAAACGTGTTAACGCTGTTACAAATTTCAGACTTCCCGAGAGGAATACTCCTTTCTTCTCTCTCTCTCTCTCTCTCTCTCTCACACACACACACACACACACAGAGAGAGAGAGAGAGAGAGAGAGAGAGAGAGAGAAAGCAAGAGAATGAGAAAAGAAAGAAGAATCTTTCGTTATCTCGCCACAAAGTCGCTGTCTCGCTGGTTTTCAGAATTACAGAACCCGGGAGGCAATTTTATGAGACTCTCAAGTGCAAAGTTTTGTGAATGCATTCTTGTATCCCGTTAATTCGCCATGACCTACAATATAAAACTGGATAATACGTGCTTGTTGGATGTCTGTATATGTGTGTGTGAGAGAGAGACGACAGTAGGGCGGAAAGAACAGAAAATTAAACTGATGATATAAATTACTTGCTATGATCCAACGTTTCGCTACCGTTCGCAAGGCACACACATTTTTATAACTCTTTTTCATAGCTGTAAGCTGTTAGCGCTAAATTTCAGATCGTTAATCGGGAGTGCTTGCATATGAAGTGAGGCTTTATATCAGACCTCTTGAACCTAGCTGGCTGACTTTTTGACACGAAGTGTGTGTGTGAGTATGTAGAGCGTAGGTACAGTCCTGGTCGTTCATTACTGAAGAGAAATTTGTAAAGTTCAAAGCCTAGCCACAATGCCCTCACATGATTTAGTAATTACAACAGTGTTTGCTTGTTATTCCCTTCATATATCTCTGTTACGGAATTTCGCTTTGTAACTGCTACTCAAATATGCATGGGTAAATTATATCTCATTAAAAAAAAACCTAACGTTAATTGCAATCAATATTCTGTTGTGTTTTCCCTATTACAATGAGTTTTGCCTCCATTTATAGAACTAATGTGCAGTGGCGGCGGTAAGCAATTGTTCCCCCCACCCCGCGGAAAAAAATAAGGGGTCCTTTGATCAAATGCTTAATATATATTCAGCGGCGGCTCTTGCATCTAAGTTTGTTCGGTTGTGCAAACTACCTTCTCATATTTTTATTCTTGAAATATGTCAGAAACCATCTTGCATTTTATTCTTATCATTCTTTAAACTCACTGAACGCTCACATAATAGAGAGAGAGAGAAGAGAGAGTTCGCGCGCACGCAGTTCTGACTGGTCACAAATAGCAGCACGTTTGCTTTCTGTTTCCTTCAGGTTGACAACCGAGAACGATGAGGATGTAAATTGAACTTTTATGCTTCTCAAGGGGAGGAGGAGTACAAGAGTTTACAAGGAAGATTGTTGCCTCCATAAGACTCTATATGTTAGCACTTTTTGGGCAACCGAAGTACACTCAATAGCGTACACACACAGTTTCCCGCGTGTAAAATTCCCGCACCCTTGTCAATGTGAACAGTGTTTCCACTTCTCACTTCAGAAATAATTTCTCGCAAATATTGTTAAATCACGCAACTTGATTCAACTCAGTAGCATCACACATGTACCACGGGAGTCTACGAAGAATAAGGACAGGTTTCACGGGAACTTCCTCTGCAGCATCTTAATGCTTCAGTTCATCCCAAAAAGAAAGGAACGCGTTAGGTACTATGTCCTTAATTCAATGGCTATCTCAGCATTCGCCTGCGTAACTGACGGATACCTCGGAATAGCGGGCCCCTGAGTTCAATCGCACTTTATTCACTTCAAATTTTTTTTCGGTTTTGCACATTTAAATTTGGGGGCATGAGTCGCCACTGCCATTTACAAATAGTACTTTAATTGATTCTTTGGAAATCACTGCAGCCTCCTGTTGTTGTTGTTGGGCTGTGTAAAGCGTGTTTTATTGTTGTTCTTTATTATTATTATTATTATTATTATTATTATTATTATTATTATTATTATTATTATTATTATTATTATTATTATTATTATTATTATTATAACTACCACCACCACCAATAATAATAATAATAATAATAAATTTTATTGCAGAAACAAATGAGAACATCAGATGTATTGCAATCGTCAGATATTCATTAACAAAAATAAAGGTTGAAAGTTAAAAAGTTAGGATTATACATATTGCATAATAGTCCACTATATCTTAACAAAGATTGTTGTAACATAAATATTCTACCTATCAATTTTGATTTCAAAGAATTCATCCACACTACATATGCAATTATTAATAAGTAATTTCTGTACTTTTTTTAAAAAACACCAAAAATGGAAGTTCTCTTAAAGACATGGGAAGAAAATTGTAAAATTTAACTGACATATAGTAAAAGATTTTTTGTGTCTTACTATAGTTACATCTAAATAATCCTACGTGATTCCTATTTCTAGTTTGATATGTATGAGAGTATCCTAATTCATTGTAAATATGATTGTTTTCCTTGATATAAAGCAAACATTGATATATGAAAATAGCTGGAACTGTCATAATACCTAATTTAACGAAGCTTTACCTACAATGTGCACGACTAGGGAGACCAAGCATTAATCTTACACATACCTTTTGTATTTTGGTGGAGGACTGATGACCCCAAAGTAGCGTGCCATAACTTAAACGCCTATGAATGTTTGCATAGTAGACAGTTTTTAGTATCTTTAAACTTACACACATCTTAATCTACGTATTAGATAGACTTCTTTGCTAGCTCTGGATTCAACTTTAAGGATATGATCTTCCCAGTTCAAATGATTATCTATTAAAAATCCCAAGAAACTAACTGAATATTTTTCAAGTTCTACATTAAAATTGTCACTACTGTAAGTAAGCACCAAATCTTTGATCTTATCAGAATTAATACAAAGCAGGTTGGCAGTACACCAGTCTTTAATAATATCTGAGGTGATGTTTAATATAGACTGAACTAAATCATTGTGTCCTGAGTTAACACAGATACTGAGATCATCGGCAAATAAGTAACTATTGACGAAGAGCATTGCGACGTTGTGTGGGAGGTCATTAATATAGATAATAAAAAGAATCGGACCAAGAATAGATCCTTGAGGCACTCCGTGCCTGACAGGCAACCGGTTCGACTCTTTTCCTTCAAAGACTAATCTCTGTTATCTTCCATTTAAATACGATTGCAAGAGTAACAGAGCTGCATTGTCAAAACCATAGAATCTTAGTTTTTGTAACAAAATATCATGGGACACAGGATCAAATGCTTTTCATAGATCATATAGTTTTACATGGACAAAATCCTTAGTATCCAACCCTGCAATACAATTCACCAAAAATGAGACAGCAGCCTTAACAGTACCTAGTCCAGATCTGTAGCCAAATTGAGAATTACGAAGTAAGTTTTTATGTTCAAAGTAGTCAACAATTTGATCATTCAGTACAATCTCGAAAACTTTAAATATAACTGGTAAAGCATTTATGCATTTTAATTTGCTTTTACTGCATATATTTTATTGTGAAGTATCAAACCAGAATTATAGAACTTCGATGGAAGGTCACCTTCTGAGAATATATCTTCATGTTAAAAAAAACCAGAACTATTCAAAGTGCATTTGGTGAAGATTAAAATATCTTTTGGCAAGCTAATGACCCAGTGTTACGAAAAAGGACTATACATGATTTAATATCATAATTATTTGCGTAGACACTGGTAATTGGTCTTAAATGAGGCTACTAAGTGTTTTTCGACGTGACCCACGACTAAGCTAGTTGAGTATATAACACCATTCTTGAATACCCCGAGAGTATTCAGCATTCGAGCAGAAGGAGCGAGACAGAGTGACACTGCATCTAGGATGGCATCATTCGCGTAAGTCAACTTAGGCACATTTGCCGCTTAGTTTCTTTCAAGCCTTTTTTTTTACTTAATCTATTCTACTGGTGACTATCATTGTAATTCAAATTTAATCAGCGCTGGAAGTATTCTGTCTGAGACGGTATGGTCTCTGCGCGAAGCATAATCACAAAATTCATATTTTGATAGGCGGAGCAATAAAAGTGTGATCCGCAGATAGAAAAACTTGTTTTCTTTATAAACAAACCACATAAAAAATCCAAAGAGAGTATCAAATTAACAGTACACTGGAACCAATGAAATTGGTCTGTAGTTGTCAGGAGAAGACTTATTTCCTTTATTTCATTATAGGTACTACTTTCACTAATCTAAAATATTCTGGAAAATAACACCCTAATATACAAGAATTTATAATGTGAGTTAAAGGCTCCTTTAAGAAGTTTACCACATACTTTAACATAATAGGGCTCAGGTTATAAATATCCTCACATCTACTGCTACTCATGTTAATAATTGCTTTCTCAATATCCTTTACTTCAGCTAGATGGAAATTAAACGTAGTGGTAGGTTTTGGCAATTTATTTAAATAAAAACCTGAATCATTATTGTGAGGGTATGATGAAACTTCCCTCAGGATTTCTTCAATTTTGTCAACAAAGAAGTTATTGAGTTCAGAAGCATTCAGTTGGTTATCAGAGTCTTTTATGTTCTTATATATAGGATTACTTTCTTTTTTTTTACAATATTCCACATTGCTTTTGACTTATTACCAGAATTTTTGATGGTATTATCGTTGTTAACCTTAATTTCTAGTTTCTCTCACCAGTTTATATAACTTTTTCTTACTAATTTTATATAAATTCTTTATGTCAATTGAGCCAGTACTAATATAATAATCATAATAAAATTCACATTTTGCTTTAAGTCTGTCAATTTCTTTACTCTTAACTCAAGTAGGTTTCGGTTTAATCGGTTTGCCAATAACATACTTCACAGGAAACGTCCTTTCAATTGAATACAACATTTTGGACATGAGAAATTCTAGTTCATCACATGCAAAGAGCAATACATAAAGTTCCAATCAACTAGTGATAGTTTCTCTTGACATCTTATTATATTTTCTTCTCTCATTAAGCCTACCCTTAACCTACATTCTTTGGTACTAGTTTCTTCTGTTACCTTGAAGAGGTTAACCTGAGATTTAAGTGATGATAACCGATGATCAGAGACAACAGTTTTTACAATTAAACTCTCAATAGGCCTGTCTATAACTGTAATTATATTATCGATACAACTACTACATCCAATTTTAGGCCTAGTAATCTTAGTAGTAACAATAGCTAGATTGAACGAAGAGAACACATTATTTAAAGTGATACATTCTATATTTTCTCCAACCTAAAATCAACATGAAAGTCCCCATATAAAATAATATTGGAATTAAAAGTACTTAAATGCTCTAGAAGGTTGTTCATTCTGTCAATAAATAACTTGAAATCTTTACATTCAACATTTGGTCTATATACAGTTACTACAATTGTGTTCATATCTGCTGTAACATCAAAGACCATTTCAATAGACATGCTGTTTACACTTAAAACAGGCCTATAAAAATATAGCACATTCCCCATGTTTGCTTGTGAGCTTGCAGTAGCTTCTACTCGATTCATAACCCTTGAGGGCGTAAAGATTAATTTCGCTAGGATCAAGCCAGTGCTCAACAAGACATAAAAAATCAACATTCAGATTAGAGACATAATCTTCAACTATGGTATATTTATTTGATAAGCAGAAAAGAGTTACGACTTCATTAATCATGGATTGATTATTGAGATTACTACAAACTGTGTGTACAAACGTAATACCTACATTTATATTTCGGTCTAGGTTTATCCCAAAAAAGATTCGGAATCATTGGTATCACGATATTTTATGATTAATAGCACAATAATAGTGTTACGTCTTGCATTGCTAACGGGAACGATGATGAGTTTCAAGGGAAAAAAGCATCAAACTCCAGAAATCTGACGGCTCTTTCCTACAACAAAAATTGCTTTTTCCAGTTTCCAATATGTTATAAACGAACAGCTGGTATTATAGTAATGAAAAAGTAATACACATCAGAAAGTATTTTCCTCTAGCAAGAACAAGCTCTTCTTCATAGTATGCTAAGTGTTTGAGTTACTACTCTTTATATTTCAGTTTTCTCAAAGTCATTCGAATTGGAGTTTGACGTTTCTTTTCATATGTTAATATTTTTAAACAATTTAGGCGGAGCCCATTCGGGGGGACGGTGTACATGTGCTACCGCCAGGCTTCAGAAGTGAATATCCTATTTGGATGATCAATCTCCCGTTGAAAAAAATACGGCGAGACCTTTCCGACGACATCTCAGTCGCTTTTCTAGCCCTAATAGTTCCTAAGTTATGAATTGCCCTCATCTCCGGAACCCCCTGCAATGTGTATACGGGTTTAAGCTAGTCTTGCTGAGACCTTTACAGCGTCACCTCAACCACCTTCGTAGTCCTAGTAGCTACTCAGTTTGACAGTTGTCGACGGACAACGCAGTTCTATAAGTCTTGGCAGTATGTGCTGCTGCTGAAACAAAAATGAGTAGTACATTTTACCAATTCAATGCTTGCAAAAGATATATCTGCTAATTAATACACATACACATGTCCTCTTTAAATAAAAAATAGATATAAACAAAATATATTGATGGTATCAAAGATTATTTTATATGCCGGCAATATTCGTAATAGTTTTTCATCCAGCATAAAGGACGTATTTACTTTATGGTAATACTAATTAAGTTATCTTTATTGTGAAGAATATGCGTATAATGACAAAAGCAAAGCCTTCATATCTAAATTAGCCTTAATGTGTTTACAAATGCTGATACTGCGTCGATGAATTTGCGAGTTCCATAAGCCATAGAGTTAGTTAGTTAGATCGTTCTACTTCTTTAGTGTTCAAAAAACATTAAAAGTTATATTTAAAGTTTGGTCTTCTAATGTAATAATACCTCTACAGTAAATAAGTTCGTGGACTGGACGCAGTGTGGCGCTATTGGTATACTACAGCTGAGACGTGACGTCCTGGAGGAATCAGTGGAAGTTCGTCTCTCGACCCAGCAAGAGGCAGGTGTGTGCATAGAATCTCTGTTGTGAAAGGAGTTGAATGCGTCGCGGCGGACTTGGTGAATGTCGCAGTTTGAGCAACGGGCAAACATCAAGTTCTGCCCAAAACTAGGTAAATCCGCAACAGAAACGTTGCAGATGATCAGGCAAGTGTACGGTGACAACGCCCTGGGCTGCAGTGCTGTGTTTAAGTGGCACCAACGATTTGCGGAGGGTAAAAACAATTTAGAGGATGATGAACGTACTGGTCGGCCAACAACAGTCCGAACTGAACGCAAGATCGAAGAGGTTGGAATGGTGGTGCGCGCTAACCGTTCCCAGATAGACGACATCGCAGCAGCAGTACGGATCAGCCATGATATGTATCACAAAATTCTGACGGATGACTTGAACATGTCGCGTATCACCCTGCACAGTGTGCCACGCAGTCTGACGCAAGACCGACGTGAAGAGCGGATGACCATTTGCGGTGACCTGATCAGTAGACTGCTGACGCTGATGGAACGTTCCTGAACCGGATAATAACAGGAGATGAAACGTGGTGTTTCCTGTACGATCCACAACTAACGAGACAAGCAGCCTGGAAATCGCCATCATCTGCAAAACGCAGAAACCCGAGACAAGACAGGTTACAAGGAAAAATGATGATTGAACTGTTTTTCGACTCGCAGGGAATACATGGAATTCGTGGAACAAGAGTCGCTACAAGGAGATCCTTCGCGCCTACGCGAGTCAATACGTCATAAGAGCCCTGAGCTTTGGCGCAGGAAGAACTGGATATTGCTTCACGACAACGCTCCTGCACATTGCTCTGTCCTTGTCCAGGAGAAGCTGGCAAGGCAACAGGTCACCATTTTGCCACATTCTCCATACTCACCTGATCTCGCAGCATGCGATTTCGATCTCTTTCCCCGCTTGAAAGCTAAGTTACGTGGACGTCGCTTTCATTCTCCCGAGGAGATCATCACTGCCACAAAGGATGCCCTACGAGAGATGTCTGCTAACGCCAACATTTTTCAAACATGTTCTCAACGGCTCGGCTGTTCTCAGATTCTTGTCGTATAATGCGACTGGCGAATTTAGAACACATTGGAACATCAGAAGTTTAATAGCCTTGGAACTCAAAAACTTACTTAAATTTCTCCTACTCAACCACGGAAGCATATCAGTCAAGAAATTAATGTTCTAATAGTTTCGTTTTTTATTATTAATTTGCTAATACTTTGAATATACCAAGATTTCAAGGATTTTATTGGTTTTCTTGTGATAATACACTTTAGAAATTCAAAAACTGGTATCAGTATATTTTAATTGAAGTACATACATTAAGTAAATATAGGTAAACATCAGGAGATACGGAGGAAAAGAGAATGGAAAATGCAGCTGGAATCGAAGTGCCATCCATGATTGGTACAAAAACAGTTAAAATAATAGAAAGTAACTTAAAATAATAGTAATATTTTTTTTAAGGAACTCACTAGAGTTAGAATGCATTTAAAAGGTTACGTTTTACCGTTGAGTAAAGATTTTCTTCCTAATCGATTATGTAGCTTTTAATGTTCGAGTTTAATTTTGAGGTAGTTTGCTGGTATACAGAGTAGAGATTGTGACGAAGGTGGTTGTTTCTTACTAATTTTGTTTCGTCTCTGCGGAAACTGCATGACATAACTATAATGCAAATTTGATGATGCGTTGTTCGACGAGACTATCCTCAATAAACAGGCAAATTCTTATATTTTTATGTTCAGAATTTAATCAGATATTTATTATTTTTTGTTTGATAGCCCACCGAAGTAAACGCCGAAGTATTACCTTTTTCACAAATAATCTTGTGTATGGTAAATGTTGAAATTAATACAGAAAAATTGACAACGGCGGCGACCGGGTATCGAACTCGGATCTCCCAGTTACCGGCGGCTAGTTATGCTACCATTACACCACCAGGGCACGGCCAATTTTCTGTGTATATAGAATGCTCCTCTCGCCTAGACACTCTCCCCTCTCCTCATTGCTGGTTACGAGGCCCAGGCATCCCACTCATGCGCAGATTTTTAGTTGAGGAATCTTTTTCAGCTATCATGCAGTATTCAGCAACTGGGAGAATCCGGGATCGAGTTCCGGACGGTTGCCAATTTTTTTATGTTAATTTCAGCCTCAAGCAATGTTTCCACAAAAGTGGAAAATCATGTCGTGATTAAATATTTTCAAAAGGTTTAAGTGCAGCTGATATAAGGAATAGAGCTGGATTCCAAGTTGGGTACCCCTTTCCATCAAGTACAAGAATTAAACATTGACTGCTGAATTTTAGATGACCAGCGACTAAACATCACGTAGTGAGCGTCCTGTTGAAATGACTATCTCAGAAATAATCGAAACCATACACAAACGCCTTTTAGCAGACCGTAGAGTGAAAGTGAGTTTTGATATATCAACGGAACGTGCAAGCAATATCTTAAACGAACATTTTGCTATGGCAAAGCTGTGCAAAAGGATAGGTGCCGTGTTTGCTTAAATGTAAGCAAAACCAATGTCAAATAACAATATTGTTGTGATGATTAAAGTTCGAATCGCTCCCCTACCCACCGTCTCACCTAAATTAACCCTAAGTGACTTCGTCTCTTTTAAACAAAAAGATGGTTCTATGGAAAAAGATGTGCAAACAACAATAAAGTTAGCGACGCTGTAAATGGCTTTTTTTTAGAACCTTGACAAATCGCCCTAGCCTGTTAAAAATTTTGTAAGCGTTGTCAGGAATTCTGAGTAAAGTTTCACAAAAAATTTCATTCAAATCAAGGAAAATCGCAGAAACTGTTCGTATACTGAGGTGAATACTTTTAGTTGTAAGTTCTGCACATGCGCAGAATGAGAAAATGGTTTCTTTTCGTAGCCGTGAATGCAATTTTGATCAAGTATTTGCTGCCCCCATCTTGATTGCATCTTATTTCAACGAAAATGAAAAAAAATATTTTTAGTGAATGGGAATTCCGATCCTTAGTTTGACAAATACAAAAGTGATTAGAATCTGACGTAAGTCGTGGGATCAACTGAATTTATGTCTTTTGAGTTCAGGTAACGAACTATTGACTCTCAATACTGTTTAAATGTAGTGAGTTTTATGCGTGGCAGTTTAGTCCAGTAGGTAAGATGCTGGACTTCTAAGTTCTAACTGAGCAATCCGTGTTCAGATCTCGTTTAAGCTTCTCCTCTTTTTATCTCTTGCTCCCAGCATTCCCGAAAACTGTATAATGGCTGGATTTTATTAGCCTCGTTACTAGAAATTTCTGTGCAGCTGTTTCCATTAATATTTCGTTTTTTTTTAAACAGTGTATCCAACAAATAATAACTATTTAAATTGAAATTTTGAATAAACGATGAAAGAATGCAACACCATCAATGTATTGAGCATAGTGGTTGCAATCCCTATGGGAGGCCCGGGACCTTTCTTCCTACCCTTCTAGGTTAGTTTATATAAGTCGTTAAGAATACAACACTTTACCTAACCTAACTTGCTTTCACAAAATAGTCGCGGGGACCTATATACATCCCATCCCATATTTTGAGTAATGAATTGTATTTTCTAATCCGACTTTAAATATTTGTCCATTCGTAATAATAACCTTTCACACTAAAAAGGTTTATAAAAGAGCGGATTGGTTCTGTAAGATATCACTCAACAAGGTTTTTGTTATTTATTAAATCCACAAATTGAGCCAGTTTTTTTCTGGAATCGTCTTCAAAAGTATCTTACCTTCAAATAAACCGTTGCTTTTACAGTGAAACCACTGTCAGCACCGGCTTCAGTGATATCACCATTACCACTACGGTTGTATCACCGTAAACATGCTTTTTAGGCGAAATTCCCCGTTAGCACAACATTGAATTCACCGTAAAAAGTTTTTTTTTTTTGTGATTACCATTACGTTAACGGTGATATAATTGATGCTCGTTTTGTCAGTGATTTCACTGTAAAACCAACTGTTTATTTTACAGTGAACGTTATATTTGTGGGAATTTCAGCAAAGATTAAAAACAAAACTGTCACCATAAAATTTTAATTAACTTCAAAATTTTCAAAATAACAGAAAATTGACCGGAATCGTACCTTATTTCATTGTATTCATTTTGTGTTTCAGTAACCGATTATAAAAACTTCAGAATTTAGGTCCTATATTCTTTTCGTAACAAATCTGGTTTTATCAAGTTTCTAATACTTATATGATCTAATATGGTCTTTCTAATGATCGAATATGTCAAGATACTTTTTTGCTGTCAATGGGTCACATTATTTAAAGGCTCAGCTTAACAGTAACTCTGACACTCTGACACATGCATGAATTTGCTAATAGTGAAAAAAATTGAAATTCAGATTTTATCTCTTCTTTACAACACTGATAATTAAAAAAAATAAAAATAAATGAGACATGCTAGTTTTCTAACTGTTATTAATGATCTAATATACAAATCAGGGTTATGGAAATTATAGGTCTATCACCATATATATATCAAGGGCGTCGCCAGGAATTTTCCCAAGGGGTGGGGGCAATACCAAGCGCATACAAACTTTATATATATATATATAATAAATCACAGCCATATTCAATCCACTAGTGGATGAGGCCTCTCCCCGAAGGAAGGAGTTGGTCTACTGCTCCCACGCTGACCAGACGGGTTGGGAGAGGAGAGCCGAAGCTCTCACTGTGATCGCCACTGTCTTTTATTCACAGCAGCTCCCCAATTATCCTCACGATGCTGGGTCAACACCTTAATTTTTTAGCCCCCGCCGGGAATCGAACCCGGGCGGGCGCGCTACCGACTAGGCTACGCAGGAGTTCATATATATATATATATATATATATATATATGTGTGTGTGTGTGTGTGTGTGTGTGTGTGTGTGTGTGTGTGTCTGTCTGTCTGTCTGTGTGTCACTGTCGCAGATTTGGGAGTAATTGGGAGATGAATCATGAAGAGGAGCATATATATTTAATTATTTATTACGTCATTTATTAGACTACAGTTTACTATTTTATTAAATGTTGTCTTCTGAAAGGTTAGGTTATTCTCCTTCTGATAGCACTATCGTTAGTATTGGCAATGCAAGAGAATACAGATTTCGGAATTTATGGCAGAGTGGAAATTGAAGAGTGAAATTCCCAGATACGTATAAATACTTTTCCAAAACTATATTTCTTTCCTACTTTCTAGACTAGAACTTGCTAATAGCTTGTTGTATTATATAAAATCATTTCAAAAAGAACATGAAATTGAAATAATCAGATTTGAAAATTATGATTGAACCTGAACTCACACCAAAGTACAAAAGTTTCTAACAGTGATTTATTAGTAACGTCGGACAGTAACTTGTCCAACATCTTTGAAGTATCATCAAATGTTTTACTACCTGGCATGTTACAACAGGTTGCTCATTACAATGGAAATTAATGCAGTGTGATCAATGGCTATTAGATGATTTGAAGTCACGAAGACAGATGCCATAACATTGTCAGATACAGAAAAAGTTCAGTAATTAAGATAAAATTAAAACAGTAGTAATCATCATCAGATGTTGTGTTAGATGTCAAAGGTTATGGAAATAATATATTTTAACAAATATTAGTAGATAATTGCTGTGCAAGATTTCCTACGGAAAAAGAGGTTTATTAGGTAAATTTTCTGTTCCTGCATGAGTTATCAATCACGCTCAAATGATATCATGGAAAATGTATGGTTACCAGCGTGTATTGTATCGGTTGGCTATTTGAAAACTGATCCACAAAAAGTGATTAACAGACTTACTGAAGAGCAAGAATCACATTGTTTCTGAATGGCTGCAGAAATTGCAACGGTTATAAGTAGGTTTGACCGAGACATTTCCGGGTTTGAGGAGATGTCCCGGCTTCCCGACCAGTTTTTGGACTTGGATTTAGCAACAAAAGAACTTACGTTTGCTTACCATACCAAGTTTTCATTGTTAATCTGCGTATTGAGAGGCGGTTCTAGGCCGGGGCCGTGGGGAGGGGCTGCCGCCCCAGTTTTTTGCAGTGAAGATAAAGTAATATCCTCAATTGTCTTGAAATATTTAGTATAATTAATATTTATTTTGCAAGAAGTTTAATGTTATCGATTCTTGAACATGAAATGAAGTGTATCATGATAAGCTTCTTCTATAAACGTGGAGTGGGGGAAGGAGTCACAGTGTATGTTCAGAAACTGCATTTTGTAGAGTTTTAAACGATCTTTTAATTTCTTAGAACAAGTTTCAAGCAGTTATTTTATTGTTTTTTTTATTTTATTTTTTATTTTTTTTGGTTGTGTAACAGTATTTTTTTGTTTTTAAAACCTTTTAGAAGTCTTCACTATCAACAACGTTGTAACAAAGGGAAGACCACATCATCTAAAAATGTAATTTATTGCGGTGTTATTTCGAAATTATACCACCAGTAGTTTATACCGAAAACGACAGAACGCTAATCGTTGTCCGCTTTACTTCTTACTATAAAAATAATATAGGAAATTCTAGTCCGACCTACAAATAAAAAGTAGAAATCTTGGTTGCTGTTTTTTTTTTTAATCATCTTATTTAGGTCTAAATTGGTGTTGAATTATACAAAATATCCAGTGTGGTATTTATAGATTTTTAAGTGTGTGTGTGTGTGTATGTAGAGTTGGGGAAGCTTAATGCCGTTTTATGTAGTGTAAAATCCAATCAAGTCATTTTATCCCGTGTAAATTTGGCAGTTAACTATAAGTTTCTCTCTGTAAATGCCATAAATTCCATGCACTGATGAAAAATATTAAAATGTTCACTTTTTTGCTCCAACTAATTATTGTTTTCTTACACTGAAAAAGGTTTCAAACGTACATATTTCCTTCATAGATATACCTAAGGAGAATTAATATGCAATTTAAAAAAAAAAATACTGAAAATGACTAATGTGTATCACACCCCCACACAAACAAACATTTGTTGGGTCATTGTCTGAGAAGAGCTTGTACTGAAAAACGCATTGGAACGAATGGTGGGAAGGCAAAAGAGGAAAGAAATAAAAGAGAATGTAGATTATAGACAGCAGGACAGCATCAAAATAGAAACACTTTATATATATATATAATGCAACGTTGAGAGCTGACCCCCCCCCCCAGTTTTTTCCTCTAGAACCGCCACTGGTATTGACATTCGTTGTGTGAGATGTCCCGGTTAAATCTGGCAAGTTTAGTTATAAGTATTGTGAATAGGGGATTTGCTGTTATGATTTTACAGATAACTACTGTTAGAAATATGCTGACAATGAGTCTTAAAACATTGTTTAATGATTTTTTTTTATTATTAACGACGGTGGTCTACCGTTACATACCTTAACTTTAAACCAGATAGACTCGCTATTTCCTGGCCATCGTTTAACTACAGACGAAGTAACACCAAAAACTCAAAAAGCCAAGAAGGAAGGAGACAGCTACTTATCAGGATTTCAAGAAAATCTTGTATGAACTATCAAAATGATATATTAATACATCGATTTTGAGTACTTCCAAACCTTCTGTCTGTGCTTGTAGTTACGGGTTCAATGCCCGCTGGGGTCCAGTGAACGGATGGGTTGGAGCCCACTTTACCAAGAACTGTAGGTCTCGTCCTAAGAAGCTCACTAGCACTTTAAACGTTAATAACAATGCAATCAATCTAAAGCTGCTATTTTTTTTATTTTAATTTTAAGTATATTCGAACACATGCTTGTGAGAGTACTATTATCAATACACTACTAATGAAATCACGTGAGGATTTGTTGATCCATTTTTATTGAAAATAGAACACATTACGAGTTTAAAAACCTTTGTTTTTATCAAGGCTGCGCGCGCGATTCCAGTTATTAGCAAGGTCGTTAGACCAAGCAGAGACATTCATTGCCTTCTAGAAAACGAACAGGAGCTTATAATTGCTGGTAATTTAATTTACATGGAAGCGACAATTTTCACCCATTTCGAAACAGGGAAAAGATGAAGGTTAAAATTATTTAGTTTACTACGCTGTATGAGTTTTGTGTAGTAATATTCTGACGCAATTCGGGTAATGTTTGTAGTTGGATTAAATGTGAATCACACTTGTTTGATTTTTTTTAGTAGCAAGTGCCAAGTGGACCTTAGGATTTACAGGCAAGTAAAATAAAACCTTTTCACTGATAACAAAGGGCATGACTATGACTACAGCGATCTGAGAAGCGAGGAAGTAAAAACAAGCTATCTAGAGCGGTTGTTCGTGTTAGATCTCGTTTTGTCTCGTTTTGGTGCGTGTTGTATGTTTGTGTGTGTGGTTCCGTTAGCTGTACGAAATAATACAATGCAAGAGCGAGATCCTGAATCAAATCTTGTGGTAAGTTGGTTTGTAACATTGGAAAGAAAACTAGGCCTATATTGTTTTATTTCTTCTGTTATACAAATTGTTTTACGCTTCTTTTTTGTTTTACTCTCTGACTGTTCAAGGACTATGGTGTAATAAGCAATACGATTTTGCAACAAGTTCCGTTCGTATTTTATTCTCGTTTTTATTCGTGAACTTTATCCCCTTCCCTCTCTTCCTCTGTGAGGTCGATTATTTCATGGTCTGCCTTTAGCAATGACGTAATTTTGCTTCCATTATTGGAAGAGAAATAGGAAATTAGGAGAAGGAAATTGTTTGTGTTCTTTCAGTGTTTGCATTGGTATTTTGCTGTTTTCGCAGCGCTATTGAGGTGTTTCAAAACGACGAAGTGCTCTCGTTGTGTCTGAGTTCTTCACACACTAATGATAACACTTACTTAGCTGACGTAGTAGTTTTATTAATTAAACGTCAATATTGACTAATAATTCATGCTGGTTGTAAACTTTTATCTATAAAACTATCTGCATTTATTTATGGTCTTTAGGCATATCAAGCTCAGGCCGAGATAGGATGTGGGTAGGTAGTCGGTCAGGGCCTAGTTAGGAAGTATCATCACGTCATTTTCCTGGTATGACTGAGGAAAAACTCTTGAAGAATCTCAGTCAGGATGGACGGCCACTGGGATCATTCCTAGGACAGGTTGCGATTGCTAAGCCGAAGCTCTACCAACTGAGCTACGGGTGCTTGGTCTGTAAAACTTTACACTAATGAATTTTACAGCTAGTTCTTGCAACCTAACCATCATTTTCTAAGTTCGAATGATGATGATCAGTGCAGATGCATTACACGAAAGTATGTATGCAAGGTGAACCGACATGGTTGTTTCCCATTAACTTCCATAGGATGAAGATGACATCCTAGGGACGGTATTTACAGTTTAAAGTGGGCTCCAAACCACATGTCCCAGTGGGGGCTCATCAGTTGAAGTTGTTGAAGTTCAGCTTCACTTATTATTTTGATATGTATTAACTAAATAGGCATTAATAAGTCGGTCAATATTATCTAGGATCGGATAGTGGCATTATGAGTATCCTTCTAAGCCCAGAAATCCCAGAATAAGTGTTAACGAACAAGGAACAAGCACGTGTTGATGGCTGAACGTTTTGGTAATACTTCACCTATTATTTGTGTCACGAGTCGCCACTGTTGTGTTCCCACCGGCTGTGCAACTCGAGACCCTTTGATTACAAGGCAGTGACTGTTCCACTCACAGGGTACGGGGTATTTCATGAAGCGGGGGAGGAGTGTATAAAAATATTACAATTTTCCTTGTAATTTTAACCCAAAAATATAATCAGCAGGCTAGGTTTATAATTTTTACATACAAATGTATCTAAAGAATGATCTTTCTTAAAATATAGCAACATTTCCACAGAAATACGCTGAGAAATCGAAGATGAGAATGCAGGACAATATGGGGCACGTGTTTTAAAATAGAGGACTCAACCGAAGTCATATGATTCCAAGAACAAATTCTGAAAATACGGAATGGTTCTTTGATTTAGACTTACTGAAAATATTTTTTTTATGTTTGTAGAAAATGGGGGGGAAAGAAGATAGAGACGCTACCCGCGATTCAAAGTACCCTTCCGTTATTCATCCTAGTCTGTATAAGGAAACCAGTGAAAATCTTCGTCAGAATGGCTGGTGTAGGGAGGATTTAAAGCCGGTATCGAACGAATCTGTTTTGAGAATTTATTTTGAAGTCAGTTGAAAACTATTATTCTCTCATAATCAATAACCGCCATCTCTTGTCTACTCTTTAAAGCATTGTTTTCTTGTCTTTGCACATTCCTTTCGTTAATTTTCTCTTTGTATTTTATATAATCGCCTTCCTTTTCTCTCCTCTTTATAAATAATAAAAAAAGACAATGGTTTGTAATTAGGATTGTCATTGAAGTTTATTACCCATGCATACTAAATAGTAGTTCTTTCTTTTCGTAAGGTCCCAGTATTTCGATTTGTGAGGCAGTGGAAGGAGGTCATCTTCTTCCTTCCTTTGCAGGTCCTATAAGTAAGACAATCACGTATTATTCCAGTACATTTCACTTGATTGCGGTCTGGTAAAGCAACGTTTGGGACAAAGATCTCAAACTCTATTGTCTTTTTCAAGTTCTTAAAGAGAAAGAAAGAAAGAGAATTTAAGGGAAGAAAGATAGCTTCCAATTTTATGGTCTAAAATAAAGGATAAGGATAAATTAAGGCAGTTCCAAAAAACGTTTGATTTACGTCCTTGTTTTGTTTGAAAAAACAAACAAACCAGTTGAAGCATTAATAGATATTGAAATGTAGATATTTGACTCTCTATTGGTTCAAACTAGTTTTTTAAATACATACAATCACTGTGAATTAAATTGAATTAAGTTAATTTATGGTCTTTTTGCATCTTTGGTTCAGCCCGGGATTAGATAGGGTAGAGGATGGAAAAGGTATTGGACAGACTCTTTCTTAAGATACCATACCGGTATTTGCCTGGTGAGATTGACGGAAGCACTGAGAAACTTCTGTTGATAGTTGGCCACGGGGTTCGAACCACGTACCTACCCATTGCAAATCAGAAGTCGGCGACGTTATCACCTGGACTATGGAGCATACGTAGATCTTAACTGCGATATTAAATAAGCCTTCATGGTACACTTCGTATAAAAAAATGCGACAGCGAACGCCGTGCAGCTAGGCAACCCAAATGGCACCTTCTTATCCCATAATCGTGTCTGATAAACAGAACCCTCTTTCTCCTTCCTTCGTCTCGCCCATATTAAAATCAGCAAACATCATGAGAACTTTTTTTTTCTTCAAAATAGACATGTATTAGTATCGATAAAATGGAAGAATACAAGCGAGACGAATCAATATACATAAGTTGATGGAGGGAGAAATAAACATACAATGAAACATTGAAACCGATGGATGTTTGTTAGGCAGAGGCAGACAAATGAGAGAGAGAGAAAAGGGGAGAGAGAAGAAGAAGAAGTACAGATAACAATATGGAATTTAAACGTAGTAAAAAAAAAAATAAGTTCAGTTTCCACAGTATAAAGTTCAGTTCCCACAAATCTAACAGCAAGATCGAAGTGACTTTTGGATTTTATACTTTTTCAGAGCTATTCGAATATATAAAGGGTGGTTCAAAAATTCATTAAGTCACTTTCAAAAAGGAGACCAAACGTGGTGCTCAGATTAAATACTTATGATTTCCAGTAAAAGTCCAGAGACACATCTAGGATAGTGTCAAAAGTGTAACGCATAACATGCTTTGCTTGCGCGGGGTTCGTTTGCAAATTCGGTGAGGCTTATTAAACATACTGGTTCGGAATACTTTGTAATCAGGGATTCTGCCAGGCTTTTCAGGTCAAAATTAGGAAGGGTGGACGTAGGATTTTGCACGGTTTCTATCAATTTTGTCCGCAAAAAAGTTAAAGTTGGGGGGCAGTCTCGAGGATTTGGGGCTGACACCCCCCACAGGAGCCGGGGTCCGGCGGATTTCACTGATTGTAACAAACCCAGTAGATACCTTCCATTTAAGACTACTAATGCAAATTGAACATGAAAAGAAAATGTATGAATGATAATTTTTCTGCTTAATTTCTATCAGAAAAAGCCAATATTATAAATCCAAACTGTATGAAAATGAAAAGTTACAAATGTTCAGAAGCAAAATTAGCATGGTCTTATAGGCATAGTAAACCTTACATGTTTCACATTGCAAACGTGAGAAAAAGAAACACATGTCATTAGTATGTTGATAAATTATAAGAAGGAAACTAATTTGGTAGCAAATTAATATAAGAATAATTCTTCTCTTGAAATAGCGAAAAAAGGGGGGCATTTTCTACTCATGTCTTAAAATTAATCTGTTCTGGACATGCCATTCTAGATTCCACCTATTGCGAATATAACGTTTTAATAATTACAACACTAATGAACTAGTGTTTATTCGCACAGATGGAATGAACACGGCAGAACTGAAACAGGCCACCGAGTGTCGGGTCAAGTTTGTTCTCTGTCGTCGAATTCGAACCCATTCTGACCCGGTGATTTGATTTAGATCTGATAACCCGGAGGATGAAGGAGATATTTTAATTATTTCAATGCGTTTGAACAGTGTTTGTTTCAGTGGTGACCAGGAACGGAGATGTTAACCCGAGAACACGAAAAATCCGACGTCGAAATTGCCGGTTAAATAGATTATCTAGACTGGGTCAATCGGGTTAAAGGGTCACTTATGTTTGGGTCAGACTTTATCACCGGGTCATCGAAAGTGGCCCTGAATTGGCCCTGGAACACGCTCAAGAAGTGAGAGTGCGTGTAAAGTAAGAGAAAAATAAATATAAATATATAAAGAGAAGAAGAAGAGAAAGACGCAGCGAAGACACGATAACAATACATCAAGAAAGAGAGGAAGAGAGAAAGACTAATGAAAGACATGAAAATTACATTATCATTATGCTAAACAATACACATACTGTTTACTCGGATTTTGACCAGTGACGCTTCGTAAGTTCTCCACAACCCGGAGATTAATCTCTGTTTGAATACTTCAGTGTATGCGAAAAAGAAACTGGCTGGTAGGGAATTGAACCCAGGTTTTCAAATTAGAAGTCCAGCACGATAGCGATAATCCACATGTGACTCTATCCAAAACGTGCTTAACAAATGCTAAAGTGTTTCTTTCTAAGAATAATAACATGAAAAGTAGATACTTCAGATCAATGACATGTTCTTAACTGTCCTGGTAACCCCCTGAGACTTGATTTGGACTTTTCTAACCAGCATTCGTAAATCGTCTTCGTCTCTATAGTAACTCAGGTGCTTCATTCTACAGGCGGAAATATTCTCCGTTTTGTACGAGAAGTGATGATTAGATTATTCACGATCGCTTTGTAAAAATATCTTTAGCTTGAACAAGGTTTGAACCGAGGTTGGCTAGCTTCCGTATTGAAATATCCAGCGCGTTTTCCCTACTCGATCTTGCAAACGAAAGACAACAGCCATGAATTACAAAGTTCAATGCGATGAAAATGTAACATTGAGTATATGTGTTACATTTTGTCTGTATGTATTGTGTGGAAAGTAAACACACGTGCATGCATGTCCTTTTTGTCATGTCGAATTATGAAATGAAATGATTATGAATTATTATGATAGTTTTAGGAACAGTTCAGTTTGTGGTAAGTATTGCCACATTAAGATACGATCATTTATTGTCTCTCTTGAAATAATAGATAGTCTCTCTTCTTTCAGTCTCCACCATTTACTTTTGGGCTCTCCATTTCACGGTCTCCTATTATTTCTACCTGCAAACTCCCAGTCCACACTCGCCATTGTGTTGTTGGGTCACGCTTTCACCATTTATTACTTTGCACTTTTTAATTTCCTTACGATGTCTTCGGCACGAGATGAAATCGATTTGACTTTTTTTCCACTACTCTTGTAAGTTAAAAGAAACTCCTTTTTCTTCTAAAAAAATGTATTGCAAATCGCCAGATCGAATGCTGTTGCGAAGTCTATTACTCTTTCTCCTTCTTCGTTCCTATCTCCCACACCCCAGCCACCGTGGATCCTCTCAATGCTTTCTCTGCTTCTGCCTACATGTCCATTCAAGTCGCCGTCCACAATTACTCTTTCTACTGGGGGGTAGGCTGCGAAGTTCATGGTCCAATTGCTCCCAAAATTCCATCTTTTCTTCTTCCTCGCAGGCGACTTGCGGAGCATACGCACACACTACGTTGATCGTTTCACCCATGCATATCCAGATACTCATCACTCTGTTGTTCCTTCTATTCACACTTACTACATTATCTTTCAGATTTGTTGAAAGAACAAACCCTACGCCGTTCCCTCCATGTTTATTTGCTCTACTATATAGCAACTTTTAACCGCCTCGTAACTCTCTTGCTTTCTTTCCTTTCCACCTTGTCTCTTGCACGTACAGAATCCCCAACTTTCTTCTTTTCATCAAGTCTGCAATCTCGCTTCCTCTTCCATTCATCGTCCAAACATTTAGTGAACCTACTCTGAAACTCACTTGGACTAACTTCTTTAACCGAGCCCGTCCTCGACTCAATAGCCCTCGCTCATTTCTTACAGAAGCCTCTGCGCGTCGTCTACGGGGTACGCCTTAGCATTTTCCGAAGCTTCATTTAGACGACCCATCATATGCAGTTTTGGCACAGCTTTTAAGACCGGATGCCCTCCTGACGTCAACTCGCCTCATTTTCCCGGGCTTGGGACCGGTACCAAGTTGGACTGGATTGCCCCTCCCCTTCCAGTGGATGTGTTAGAGGTAATACACTACTCTTTCAAATAATTCTTACGATAGTTTTCTGATTTGAGCAAAATTTTTACATTCAGCGACACATGTCTGTTCATATAGTTTTTTCTCTCTCTTTGAAGAACCCAGTAGATTCAAATTGTGTGATAACATAGTTTGTTGAGCACAGATTCGGTCCTTTCCTTCTAGTATTCCTAAGTTTAACATTTTCCGATTGTTTTACAAAATTCCTACCGAATTTAACGTAATCTTCTTAACATTAGCGTTGACTGTTTTCTTCTAAATTAAAACAAACGTAATATAGATTTTGTAATGACATTTAAGAAGTGCCGATATAACCTATCCGTAAATTACAACAGTAAGTTAGTATTTGTTAAGGTCAATCAGAATTCACGTACATAGAAAATAAGAGGACCGGCAGTAACCTTTAATCAGAAGAATTTTCAAATACCACTACCTACTCTCTGGCACGCTGTTTTAGTCTGATAGCAAACCGCTGTTATTCTATTTCCATAACAGAACCAGAATCCATATTTTTTTCTTCGCAGGTATAGCGTTGAACATACCATGAACTAAAAATAAATAGAAGAATAAGCCCCGGGAATATAATCCAGAATTCCCTGAAGTCTAGTATTTCCTTTTTTTGTGGGGGGGGGGAGGAGGGGTCAAAGTGGATCACCGTTGTCGAGCACACTGCACATATGGACCTGACAAGTCATTCGTGGTGTTCCAACCATATTGTCTTTTTTCCCTCCAATTTCCGGTAAAGTATTTCAAACTGTTTGTTTACAATTCATTCGGATTTTGTCAATCATCTCTGTTCATCAATAAGCACTCGTTTGGAATGACAAGGGAGGAAATGAAGACAGAACACATACATTTCCAATAGATCTGGTATGATTGATTAGCATCTCTCTTCTCCCCCCCCCCCTTCCCCAGTAAGAGCTGAGTAATGAAACCAAATAATCAGTTTGTTTACTTTTCGAATTACCCTTGATTGAACTTCTATTTCTCTCTGGCATACTGAAGTAGTCACTAATGTTTAATGGTGGTTGTGAAAACAGACTGGCAGAGAGACGAGAAAAATTAAATCGAACTTCAGTCGACTACGAAACGAAAACAAAGCCAACATGCAATATGAAGGGGATAATTCTGTTTCAATATGATCCACCAAAATGTCAAAATGTTAGCACTTACCATTTCAATGTTGAAAAACGTTTATATAAAGTACATAGGTAATGTACTTTACCTATACCTTTACCGCCATAAAGTAGGGCGGTAATGCGAACGAAAAATATACAGAAGTGACTTCTTTGTTATTTTGAATTAACTTAGTTCTGTTCACATCGACATTGTCACTAAGCTTTTCGTACGCTACACTAAAAAGAAAAGTGATAATTTAATTTTAACACAGCGCAAAGAGGCAATGCAGCTTGCCATTCTGTCTATTGAATTTTGAATATGAATTTATTGATGGCCTTCAGACGTCTGTAACCCAGACTGGGATAGGGTAGGGGAAAGGATATGTGAAGGAGTCGGCCAGGGGCTAATTGTAAGTTGAAAGTACCATCCTGGCATTTGCCTGGTGTGACTGAGGAAAAAGCTTAACAAACAAGATATTCCGCTGGTATCGAATCCAGGGCCTCCCGAATACCAACCTAACCCTCTACTAACTGAGTTACGGCCCCTTGGTCTCTCTCTGCCCATGTTATCCAAATTGACTGAGGTTTTCCAATGGTTTACCTCAACCACATAATGCGAATGTAGCAATGGTATTTTAAAATAAGGTCATTGGCGACCCTATTTTCCACTTCTTTTTATCGGTGCAGCTTGAGATGCTGACAAAATATAACAGCACTGCTCGATACGGTTATATAAGTGCCAATTTTGATGAAAATTGTGTTTCTTTTTAGTTAAGTGTTCTTTCTGTTGGGTGTTCGTAGATGACTGTTCTGTGTGGAAATGAAATGTATAAAAGTACTTTTCTCCTCGAAGTGGGAAAATCGTCATTAATCGCGAGATGAGTATTTTATCTTTGAACTACCAAGTGGCATAGCTGCCGTTCATGAATTTGCTCATGGCGGTTCCAACTTACTTGATAAAACTGATATTTCACTACGTGGTAACTTCAATAAGATTTGACATATAAATAAATTACTCAAGCAGAAGCGTAGATGCACATCCACAATAGGCCCACATGTACGTTGGTTGTATATTGTACATACAGTGCATGGGCCCAAAATGTTAACCCACTCTTCAGAAGCGTATAAACAGAACCCACTACAATAGATTTGTAGTATGTCCGAAATAGAAAAATAGAGGCTCTGTCCGTTATTTAAAAGCAATATCGTTTATAAATTTCAAGCTACAATGGCTATACCATTAGAACACATGAAAACGGCAGCTTATTGCATGTTTAGAAGACCTTTATTTTTGTATTTATATAATTAATTGTGTGAGCGCTCTTTTTCGTAATACTGTACTTTAGTGTTTTCCTGTTTGGACTTAGTAAAAGTCTTTGTGACAATGCGAGGTCTTGGGCTATTAGATAGGAAGAGAAGATGAGACAATTGGCCACTCCAATCCTCAGACTTCACACCCATCGACTTCTGGGGTCCATGTGTTTTCAGAGCTTGTCGACATAAGACACTGACAAGAAACAAAATAGCTTAAAATTTATGAATTAATTTAGTTGTATCCGGTACTTGTTAATGACGACATATAAACGTCATGAGAGCAGAAAATTCAAAGCAAGTAAAATGTCTATAAACGTTCTCAGACACACTTCTGTTGTGTAACGTGTAACTAACTCATTGCACGTGCGTTGCTCCTTGTTTACGTTCTTTTTCTCTTGCTTATCAGAGATTGCAGTGCAACTCTAGACATGTAGAGGAATTCGAATTCCTGGCTTTTGAGGTAATTACATATTTGTGCGTCATTAAGTACCTCCATGTGCAACGTGACACAAAACAAACTTCAATTAAGACCGAAAGGAGGTAATTCATAAAACTACAGCGAGGAATAGCTAGCAGATTTGCACTTCCGCCAGTTTAGATAATAGAGTCATTAGGGAAAAGGCGCGTTGTTCGGGGAAAAAAAGCTGCTGTTCAGTGTGTCTGTTATCAAAACATGAAAACAAGCAAATCTAAGAAACAGATAAAGCCTTCTGAAGGTCAGGCAGACTTTTCATTGCGAGGAATTGTGAGGGTGTGTTACTTGAATTAGTGCATGAGAAATCAGTCATTGTTTAGAGGTAGATTGTTGCCCGTTTTGTTCTTTTTAAGTCTTCGAAGCTAAATTGCGAACGTTAGTTTTGTATTTCAGTTCTGTAATAAGCATCAGAATGACTATTTTTTTGTATGATACGTTCCCTGGTGTATGTGTGGTAAATAGTTATCAAGTGGATAGATGTGGTGAGAAATGTAGTTGGACGAAACATTGGTAGTTCAGCGGAACTGCATTTTGGAGTAAGACGTGCTAGTGTAGGTGTAGGTTCGAAAATGTCTTCGAAAAATGTGACCGTATTTCAAAATGTCACAGAGAAGAGCGATTTATCATCACAAGTTCATTCTTCAATCACGGTAGGTAATTAAGATAATTATTGTGATCTGTTACTGTACCAAGCTAATGTACCCGTAAACAAAATAAAATAAATTTAGAAGGTATTAAAAGAAATCAAATATTTTCGTCTTCACAAATAAAACGATTAAAATTGGTACGAAGATTTCATAAATACAATTATGAATAATAATAACATATAACTAGTAAATAAGCTGGATAGATCGTATACATTCACATCCAAGATGCCATCCAGAAGTCAACTTGTGTCGATTGTTTCAGTAAGAGAAGTCTACCAACAAATAAACAGATTAAAAACAAAACAACTGGTAATCATAAAACTACAAATGATATTCAAAACCTACCAAAGCTAGGGATTTTATGGCCAACAACTTTTTATAACAAAGTACTTCTAACAGATGATATACCGGGACATTGAAGACACCAGATGATTGTTCCAATTCTGAAACCAGGTAAAAATAACAAACCAGGGGGAAAAAATAGCAACTCACGCCGACCGATAGGGTTAACATCAAGCATATTAAAACTGTTTCAACGAATTATACTAAAATTGTGCAATGGTTTGTGGAGTCACAAAGTAAATTGCTGGAAACTCAACTGGGTTTTAGAAAACACAAATGTGCATTAGATGCTGTAGGGTTGGGGGTGCGAAGGGGTGTCATGTAAAAACTGTGCAGTTAGTTAATAGATCATGATTGTCAGATATATCCTTATAGGCTGAGCAACCCACACCACGACGAAGTTTGCCGGGTTGACTACCTCCAAGTGGGCAATCTTTGCATTACTATCAATTCATTAGCAACGCCTATCTTAGTTTTTCCGTTCGACACCCCGCAGGGAACTGAGGGGACGAAAAACGTTTGGATATCGCTCCAACGTGCGCGAAATCAGCTAGCTAATTATAAAACAGGAGAAATGGATTGGTAAAAATACTAATATCTCAAGATAAGATCAAAATTGTAACCTTTCAAGTAAGAATATCAAAAGAAAAATTAAATTCAAAGGGTAGACTAATAAAAATGCTAGTTGTTGATGCTGTAAACTGTTTAGGGATTTCTAGCTGAGCTTCAATCAACACATAAACGATATACAGAAAGAAGCTAATACTTAGTTGAACATACTTAAAAATCCATAACGACTGCAAGATGTTCAAGCCACCCATAAACTATTTTATTCTTTATTGCGGCATACTACTTGCTTACTATTGAATATACGATGAATTGTGTCCCTAAATTATCAAGAAATATAACAGAAAAATATATATTTTATGTTGGAAGGGTCTTGAGAATATCTCGAGGACTCAAAGTTGGCTGTTTATCTTGAAGCGAAAACTTTTTTTATTTTCAAACCAGACGAGTATTATAAGCT
Source organism: Lepisma saccharinum (assembly GCA_022664845.1). Taxonomy (NCBI): domain Eukaryota; kingdom Metazoa; phylum Arthropoda; class Insecta; order Zygentoma; family Lepismatidae; genus Lepisma; species Lepisma saccharinum. The sequence continues at coordinate 63,301 of JAGDQP010005583.1, forward strand.
ACACAATTTTTGCCTAAGGTAAGTATAAAGTTACAAAAGCCAGTCCTTTAATATCAACTAAATTACCATATTAAATATAATAGAAGCTGAAAATATAAAGATACAGTATAACAAAATTTAGTTTAGCATTACAAGAAGAATATGAAATGATTCATCAGTAAAAAAAATCTTCTATACACTGTAAAAACTGTACCTCTGAATTGGAACTACAAAATTGGAATTTTGTACTTCTAATTTTTGAGACGCAGTGGCGAACCCAGCGTTGGGTTTAGAGGAGCGGTTCTTTGCCTCCTAGTTCTTGGGGGGGGGGACAGATTAACAGAAACAAAAACGAAGGTAAAATATGAATCTCTAGGTCCGTCACTGATTCTAAAAAAAATGGGAGTACTTTACCTTACTGGAACGTGGATAATTCTCTTTTTTGATAAGTTAAACGTAATACGCTAATATGTTGTCATGGGCATAGTTTACAAGCCCAATAACAGAAGTTCACCACTAGTAATGGTCGTACCTTGTACAATCATTTTATTGATGGTACGTCTGTTCCTATTGGGCAACTTCTGTTACCGGGGTTGTAAACTATCCTCGCGACAACCCATCATATCTTTAGATTTTAAATCCAAGGCTTGCTTCTTTTTAGGGACTTCCCTCAGACTGCTACGTAATAACAATAATCATTCAAACATTTGTCCAACTTATCATTGAAGTGCTAATTCCTGCGGTGGTAGTTTAGTTTGAAAATGTAGCGTATGTGCTACTGAAAAACAGTTATAAGGAAATAATACAAGCGATTTGTGTTTCACAACGGACCTTGTCGTTGAACATGCTGTATTGTTGAACCGTGGTAAGGCAGTAGCCCAGCATTTGGATTCATGGACCAGACATACTCTTTTAGAGGTTCAAATGCTCTATACTCATTCTATCAGAAAATATGTCCAACTATACTCGTTTCCCTATTTTTATAAATTTTAACGGTGTTTTCTAATTGAATGTCTTGTAATTTCTAATCACTGAAATATAAAAAATATTCTAGGAACTTAGTTAAAATTTAAACATAATTTAATGTATTATGAGAAAGAATGCACTTGCTGGATTTTGAAGGGCGTTTTTGATTGTGAAATTAATGAGTCAACATCTCCGGATGACTTTAAGTGCTGCACTGTGGCGATTTATCAATTTTTCCTAATGATTTCTGTAGCAGTGATAACTTTTCAAAAACGTTAGGTGAAGTCTGCTTGTGATGAGAGATGGTTAGATAATGACGTAGGCTGGAAGAAAGTGAACAACAGCTTTTCGAATAGCAAATTAATAAAGTCGAAGCGGCCTCGAATTGGAATATTTACTGCAACTTGGAGAGATGTATAAAACCTAGCAGCAGAACCCAAGTAACATGCTTCGTACGGTATTATGTCGGCAACGTTGGTTTAATGTGAGTTTGATTTCCAACGAATTTCCAACGTCAGGCCAAGTCCACATTGAAATTACCATGTAGTTGATCCTACGTTGGGCATCACCGTTCAGGCCAGCTTTATGGCCAACGGCCATTTAGTACGTAGGGCAAACCGTACTTACCAACGTGAATCTAACGTAAAAATACACGATCAGATTTTCGTTGGTCCCCAAAAAATTGCTACTTGGGAAGATTTAAGTAAGTGGTAAATGCCAAGAATTCATTGAACATGCTTCGAGAATAAAATTGTAAAGGCTATAATGATAGCAATTACCAGAATTCCACCGTAATTTCATGTATTTACTGTTTTGTGCAAACGCGTCTTTATAGCATTTATAATAATTTTTTTTTGGCAACAAATTTCTGGACACCCTAGGATTCATGATATAGGGAAACTATTGGAAAAACAATTAGAATTTTCGGTCCGCGGACTGAACCCGGGATCTTCAAAGTAGTAGTTACTAACGCGGATGAGACATCTCGGTGTTCTTTTAAGAGAAACCTTAAACAAACGTCCTGGTTTTCCAGTTATGAAATTGGCAACCCTACGTATAGGGTTTAGCTAGCCGATACAATTATTAATCCCATGCTCTATAACCTTCTTAAACACCATTAGAATGCTGAAGAAAATTATGTAACTCTGAGTGGGATATTCTAATTGTATAGAAATACGTAGAGTATAAAATAAGTGTGAAACTGTTGTGGCATCAGATCGGGAAATAATATCACGCAGGAAATTACGTTAGCACAGAGTGTGAGTGCACATAGTATTGACACTTGTCAGTAATATCCCGATTGTACGAATTTTGTTATTTTTTAAAAGGAAATTACGTGAAATATTAGGTCTTTCTTTTGATGGTAATTTAAAAATTCTAACATGACCACTAACCCGTCTTCGCTTGCTCGACATAGAATGTCCTTGAAACATTCGATATAATGTGTTGAATCTAAACCTGTCATCGCAGCCAGCGACCGAACACCCTACTGCCTACGCTAATGAGACAACTACAAGCAAACGTTTTCGAAAGGGTCTTCACAGACCTGTCAGGTAATTGACAACATGGCTCATACCTAGATGCCAGTGCAATAAGGTGATATTACTTCCTTTATCATTTCCTCTACCGAAAAATAATCCTGATTCAAAAGGGTCAAGTAAATTGACGTTGCTGAACTCAAACATGAAGCAAGTTTTTTGTGTACCTTTTTTATTTATTTTTATTAGTTTTTTTTTTTAAATAACACCTCTTCTCAAAACCAGACTTTACAGTGGACTAGCTTTGAATAACATACCATTAATTCCGCAAAGCTAGTATTTTTACTGTTGAGCTCTATCTATGTAATTATACAGGTTACATTTGTTAATAGCTTTAACCGCATCCTTGTTTTTATGGATTCGCTCAGTGTCCTTCAAAGTTTCGAGAACATGTAAAAGTAAACATCCGCACGTGTAAGAAGTGCTTTCAAAGACACATACCATACGCTCTGCTGGCGGTAAGGCCATATTTTCCTAGACACCAAGGTAATGAATTGGCAGACGAAGCTGCTCGTGCGGCCTCATTAACAGGTAACATTGACAGCATGTTTCTTTCCAGGACATGCTGATATACTATTGACAGGTTGCGTGGACTGAACGGCAGCGACGATGGGATGACGTTGTTGTTAAATAAGCTTAGGGAGATTAAAGTTACCGTTGCTCCGAGGAAATGTTCTTGCCGAACTAGTAGACGTGAAGAAGTGCTTTTATGTAGCCTACGGATAGGACGTAGTCACTTGACACACGGCTATCTGTTGCAACGTTTAGCTCCACCTCATCGCAATGAATGTAATGCAGTTTTGAATATTCGTTACGTGCTTTTATTTAGTATGTCCTGGATATGGTCATCTTAGGTAATACTCCGGTGGTCAGATACTGTACCGTGCATTTCAGTCCGCATAAAATATTTTTACATTTTCATCACCCTTGGACACAATTAAACAATATTAGGAAGGTTGTCGCCCTGACACCCTTGAACATTTCGTATAAAACCCGCCAATATACAGATTTGCTGCCACCATTACATAAATGTCTAATTTTGCTTACATCTACCTGAATTCTTATTCTATCATAGAAATTTTGGTGTGTGCACCTACATTTTGATGGTCAAAGAATACAATAAACAGTTTACAAGTGCTGTTGGATAATTATTTAGGTCCACATTGACAAATAGGTGGAACTTAAAGAATTTTCAATGCAATACATTCATGTAATAATGTAATATTTGCAGTTGTTGGCATATTGCCTTTATCTTCTATTTTCAAATTATGGACTACAAAATTGAGAACGAATGCTATTTCCATCCATGCCTAAGGAGTAAACTACTGATAAATGCCAGATCAGATCGTATTCATACCATTTTAAATGTCAGTAAAGCAAGATAGGTAATGCGGCAGCATTAACACTACGTTTACCAGATAAGGAGCAACACATCATCAAATTCCACAAAGACCGTGTTTCTTCCTACGCATAAAAGACTAATATTCAAAGAATATCGAAACGGACTCTACAGCCAGGCAGTCCTACACTGCTCACTCTTCTCAAAAAGATGTCAAGGAAACTAGATAATACTGATATTTCTGCCTTGATTGGTAACGTTGTCACTTGTATAAAATCTAATCAACCAACATCACTTCAGATAGACCTTAGTGTTTTCTTAAATCGGAAAGCACTTATAGAGGACCTATACAAATATCAGGTATGCTGTTCCTACAACGAGTACCGACGTTTTAAGGCGTCCACGCTTAAGGCTCCAGAGATGCAAACAAATATACGCAGCCTAGTAAACTGTGATAAAGGATTGATTCAATTAGTCGCAGATAAGTTCGATTCAAATGCATCATCAAAAGATGGTTTGCTTTCGACGGTCTTACTTTACTGCTTACGACGAAGAATCAGAAAGATGTGGCAGAGGCAGAACCCGTTGACTTTCACGGGAAAAGCTGACAATTCCCATTGCTCGTGACATTTAAGTGCAACAGTACCAAAGTTTAAAGAGACCTCCAATCTCAGCAAAAGAGGATAACTGAGTATTGCTACCGCCACGTATCCTAGCCCACCAGACGATTCTGTTGACAGGAAGCAGAGATGTTCATGTCATGTTTTTGATTCAAATAGTTACTGACAATAACATACCGAAATTCTCAGGATACAATACAAAACTGTGTCAAGAACAAGGTCAATCCTCTCAACCAGCGCCAGCATCAATCTATTCTCCCCTCATCGACCCAGATGATCCGGACACAATGTTAACAGCAATGTTAGAAATCATACTACTTACCAATCAGTGCCGTCAAGTAGTTATTGTCTTCACAAATGATCAGCAACTGTATAAGATAGCTATTCACATCACCTGGGCGTATCTTGACCGGTTCGGAAAATTTATCCCAAGACTTGGTGCAATGCATACGCTGATGAATTTTATTGCTTGCGTTGGGAATTTGACGGCAGAGACTGGACTCGAAAAAATACGAAATCAGTTTTAGCAAGCGTTCGGAAAATGCGTAGTGGCAAAATTGTCGTTGATCTTCCGACAGACCATGCTTATTTAGCCCATGCAGCCAAACACGCATGCATTGTATTTTACTCATGTATGTAGTGGAGAGTACAAATGTAAAAACGGAAACACAATAGCAGCGTTGAACACAGATGTGGAATAAAGAGGATACAGAGAATATTGAATACAACATTCCATCTGAACATTAATTTGTTGTGCTATCCTTTCAATGTGTCTAATATAATTGATAAGTGATATTTAATTTTCAATAACTTCATCGTCACAGTTTGTAAGCTGTGTTCTGCGTTTAGCTTTCAATGTCCTTATGAAATAAATGAGACTTCACACTTTCAATGACTTGATCAGCAGTGTTTGAACGTTATAGCGTTTTCTTGAACGTTTAATATTATTTATGTATTCGTCTGTAACAATGTAAATGTTCCTTGCAAAAAATAATGTTTCATATTTGAAGACGAATATTATTTTACATAATAAGTGAAAAATTATTTCAGTCTGCTATTAGTTTCCACTTATTTATCTATAATGGCGTAAATATTTATCCAACAGCACTTGTAACCTGCTTATTTAAATTCCTTGACCATGAAAATAGGGATGTATACACCAAAATGTCTATGATAGGATAATGAAATATGTTAGCAATTGCTAGAAGGAAAAAAATTACAAAATAAGAACGAAGCTGCAAAACATGACTCTAAAATGACCTAAAAGCAGAAAAATCAACAATAAATCTTAGAACATACACCAATAAAGATTGAGATATACACATTTATTGTATCAGATTGAGGTTAAGTGAATTTTATTAACGGCATCATTCTCAAACTTTCAGAAATAAGATATTTCAAGTTCCGAGCTGTAGTGTTTTCTTCATAGTGATTATATATATATATCTTATGTTTGTTGTGTAACTTTTCACGATTGTATTAGAATATTATGCTCAACTGCTATTTGTTTTCTTTTCTGTTTCCAGTGCAAGGACATGAAAATCTCGAAGAAATTGTGGCTAGGCCTATTGGCTATTGTTGGACTAGTCATCATACAATACCAAGTCACAATGACGTGGCTTCCATCTCGGGTCGCAACAGAGTACATAAGTCCGGAAGAGTTAATCAGTGTAGCTGTGCAGAGGCTGAGTCTGGACAAAGTGTTGGCCACCAACATTGGACATAATGTGTTGCGTGAATTAGCTGCGCAGTTGCGTCAAGAAATGAATGTTTTAATAAGTAACAATAATAATGTTAATAATAACAATAATAATAATAACAACAACAATGACTGTCCTCAACAAACGCCGAGTCCTCCTGTGAAATGTGAGGAGTGTAAAAGCCAAGACTGTCCCTCCATCAGAAACAATTATGATGACCCATCGTTGCCTTGGGTGTATATAGTAACGCCGACATATAAAAGACCTGAGCAGGTAGCCGATTTAACGCGACTTGCTCAGACTCTGATGCTAGTCAAGAACGTCCATTGGTTGGTTGTGGAGGATGCCAAAGTCAAGACCAAACAAGTAGCCGAATTACTTCAGAGAACTGGGATGAAATACGAGCATCTTCTAGGTGAGTACAGTTAATGAATTTACGACTTGGTTCTAAAAGGGCTAATCCCATATATATTATCTAGGAGATTTGCCCTTCTAAAAATAAGTCACAAGGGTCAAGGTCCTACGCAAAAACAGTCAATTTTCTGTATAAAAATATAAAACGTTCTCCCTTTTAGAATCAAGGCACATAAATAATATTTTTGCATAGTTTTATGTATGTTGTAAAGCTGTAGCGTTAAGAACATGTACACAAAAAATCTTGCTCTAGGTGTGGTGTGGTTTGGTGTAATTATTTTTCTAGTAACCGCAACTAATGAGAATTATTTTGGGGGTCCAGTCGAGTTCACTAGGGATTCACTAGGCATGTTGAACTAGGGATTAGCAAAAGTGGTAACAGGACAGACAGATCGCTAAGGTAAGGTAGATGCGTGGAATGGGATTAAGATACAAAGGATTTCAGTATCTTAAAAAATAATATTTTCTTTGCCTCCTTGCCAGACCATTCTTTCCCTAGAGATCCAGGCAGCTGCAGAGACACCTAGTGGCAGAATCCATGAACTTTGCGCACGACTTGTTTTAATAACTTTGGTATAGTGATCTTTCTATCATGTATTTACTGTACCCGTCTGTACACTAACTACTTTGCTTTCCTTCTTTTCTGTTTCTGACAAAATTTTAAATCATTGTAACTTGACTGAGACTGAAACATGACACTATATACACCAATATTCTTTGCCGATCTAATTTTGACATCGCTTGCACTTTGTTTTTCAATAGACAACACTTCCTTTACACCATGTCTCACTACCATAATTGTGATTAATTCTCGTATCTGTGTAGTAGATGGTGTTTTATTTTGCTGTGATTATTCCGATGAATGTGCAAACCAGATTTCAGCTAAGTTTTCGTAGCCAGTCGGTGTTTCCCATACCGTTTGCTATGGTTCGTGCCGTAGAATACTATTCCAGTGAGTACACTGTCTTCATATATTCTTGTTCTGTTTGGTAAGTACTGGTAGATGCTGAAGTCTAATGTTCCGATCGGAGAGGTAACCAAGTATCAATTGTTTCCACTTTGCGTTGTTACTCCGTCTAAGGTTGTCAAGAATTTCATCTACCAACTTATAAAATATATCATCTCGTAGAACTGTTACGAGAATATATCGCAATTCTGCATTTGTTCTTGGACTATCTTGATTGATCAAACATGTCATCTTTATCATCTTTACTATCAGCCTTCTAGGAATCCTTATTATAACTTGGAAACACAAAGCATATTATTTAATCAAGTGAATATTCATTTCAATATATCCTACAATGGTAGGAATCTTCTCGTTTTCTGACTGCCAATAGCTCTCGAGCTGACTACCAATAGGCAATAACCAATATCGAGCTCTCTTCTCAGAACTCTGACCCACTTATAGCCAATCAAATTAAACTTCAACTTTGTTCGCTACATACTTTTGCCTTTCTCATCCAAGCTGTCATTGTTTGTGATAGAGGGAAACATTGCTCACACGAATTGTTGATTACCTGAAGTCATCCATAGTTATTGGCGTGATTGATGTTCGTAGAGGGAGTTGCCCATTATGTAATACAAATCTATTTATGGCTAGCCACTAGGTAGTTGGAAGATCTTTTTTTTATATTTATTGTTTATTTTTCTATACATCTTGTAGTGCGACATCTTGAATTATAAACCGTACCTTCATTCCTTTCCCCAAATAGGTCATAGAGATGACGTTTAAGTCCTTTTAGATATTAATAACGCATATGTGTAATAGGAACAAAGTAACAAAGCAACAATACAAAATACAATTATAACTACAATGTCACTATTGAGTCACTAAAGTGCTAAAATCTTACATGAAGATCAGCGTAAGGAGTCTTGTTGTCTGCATCCTGTTCACCCATCACTTTACTAGTGTAAAGGAGGTGAACTTCGGCACAGATGTGTATCCAGAAGATTAGTAATTCAGTTATGCAGGATGCTAATTTTGCAACCATACACTCCCAGGAACTATCTTCTTTCTTTATCTTAAATTTAGCCGTACTCTTTTCTTTCTGATACCATCTTTCTTTTCGTACATTTGGAATAATTGTAGTATGTCACTCACTATTATTTTGATCCACTCATGCTTCATACTTACACACAATAACTTGTTCAGTTTTCTTTATCTCTTATTTTATATCTGGTCATGTCTCGTACATTCTAAATGACATTTTGAGTCACACACAGGGACACGAACCTGCGTGGCTTCCTAGTGATGATTCCAAGACCGTGAACCTCACTAAATAGATATAGAAAGAGAAATTGACTGATTATGTATATAGCCTTACATACAGACATGGAAAAGATACTTACTACCTAAAAAGTATCTGATACAGGATACAGAAACTCGAAGAAAAAAAGTATCTAGATTCCGAAACACAATACTTCACTTAGAACGAAAAGTAACAAGTAAAAGATAGAGATACTCCTTAAAAATATATAAGTACTTGGCTACATTGACGAACGCACTTCCAAAATGAACATTAATACAAAAAAGCTACACACAAAATGTACCAAAAGTATGTAATTCATGAAGATATTCTTTATCGCAGGATTATATTCTAAATGTTCAACACTTTACTTATTGGTTACGTTAAATTAGTAGGAGATAGGAGCAAAATGTTGGGCGAGGAATATCAAATACAAAATATAACTAAAATAATGTGAAAACTTTTCTCTCTAAAGATAGCTGGTAATTGGCCACTTTTCCAGTGCTGTATTCGTCTTTATGCAATTCTTCAAATTAGATGATGACGATTTGTTTGTAGAAATAAGTCGATCCACAAACATTTTGCTGTAAAATATCTGCACATATCAATGTTATCGTTTTGATAATTTTTTAAATCAAAATAATTATTTTAATTCCGGCCACGGGATAATATTTTCGTCAGTTTGTACTTCCATGTTTCTGATTACTTCGTGATGCATCCTGGGAAAATGTAACTCTTTTTTTTTTGTATCTATATTGCCAGCACATATGACAACATTCACTGCTGACATCTAGATTTGGACGTGCTTTTTTTTCCTTTGAATAGTTCCCTTATTGATTACACTGACATTCTCAGACAGTATCGTACAAAGTATCACTTATATCGATAATCGATAACGCTTAAAAGTATCGAATACTTCGATACTGATACTTTTACCCGAAGTATCGATTATTTGGCGAGATACCAATTTTGTTTATTGCGAAACTGCCCATGGCGGCTTACATACACGTTAATGAATACATTTTTTTTTTCATTTGATGTCACATAATCAGTATATATCAATGTATTTAGCGTTTGTTCAATTTGTGGAAATATCAGTTACTTACGAGGTCGAAAGGTACATTACTGCCAAAAACATAAATAATACTTATAATAAGAACATGGAAAGAAAGAAACAAACACACACATGAAAAGATAAGTGTAAGATATATTTCTTACGTAAGTGTTTGCATGAATTCTTCACCAACTATGGTATTTTGTTTAACAGGTTGTGACGAAGGTCGTTTTCACAATTCTTTCGAATGTGAGTTTTTCGTTTTAAGCTACATCCTGAAAACAATATTTCTTTGTAAGAAATGAACCTTCATATGTGGCTGGTAGAAACATTTCTTTATATTTTCTTAATGACTCTATTTATGCTGCTGCGTTAATGTGTAAGTAATTATAGTTTTGTGGGTGTACTTTGTGCATACGTTCTTTTGGAAATCAGAGATAAAACTTACAAGAACAAACGTAAATTCCCACAAGGTTTTTAAACCAACAATCGGCTAGGACGTTTTGCTATACTATAATTAACTAACTAACTAACTCTACGGCTTATGAAACTCGCAAGTACATCGCAGTAGTAACAAACGTTCGCCATTCGATTCTATCCTAGGCAACATCAAGCCAGTTTTCATCACAAACACCTACTTCTCGAAGATCTCTTTTAATACTGTCCTCCCAACGACGTCTCTGTCTTCCCAATGGTCTCCTTCCATCCAGTCTGCCAACCAGGATACAATATATTCTTCGTTTCCCCCCCATCCGAGCTACGTGGCCTGCCCACCTTAGTTGTCGCGATTTCATTATCTTTACAACATCTGGAGAATCGTACAGTCCGTGGAGTTCTTTATTATGCAGTCTTCTCCATTCTTCAGTCATCTCGTCCCGTTTCGATTCGTATATCTTTCTCAAAACCTTATATTCAAACACACGTAATTTATGTTCATCTGCTAGGGTAGTACTCCAACTTTCGCAACCCTAAAGTATTACCGGCAGAATAACCGTTCTGTATATTTTCAATTTCAATTTCCTTTATATTAATTGCGATGTTAGAAATTTTTGGACTGAATAGAAACATGCGTTCCCCGATACTAAGCGACTTTGTATTTCTTCAGTGACCTCATTTTTGCTTGTTACGCATGCTCCCAAGTATTTAAATTTGTTTACTTTCTCTATGACCTATCCCTAATTCTTATGTTATTATTTCCTTCATTCCCTGTGTTTCGGCTTGTTATCATGTATTTTGTTTTATCTATGTTTACCTGTAGACCTGTCTCATGGCACGCTTCTACTAAGACATCTATGTTGCTTTGTAGTGCACCTATATCGTCCCCTGTTAAATCTACATCATCAGCGTATACGAACAGTTGATTCAAACCATTCAATAAAAGTCCCTTTTTGTCCCCTTTAATTTTTAAAATCGTCAAAACTCTCAATCAGATCGATCACGTATTAGTAGATAGACGAATACACATCAACATAATGGTCGTACAGAGAAGCGGAAGGTGACACCGACCATCAATTAGTGATCACAAAAGTGAGGGGAAAGTAAAGCATCGCAAACAGAGAAAGCAAGGGATCAAAACAACTGAAATTCGAAGTTAAATGATTAAATAATCCGAGCATAAAAGCAGATGACCAACTCTCCCTGAATTATAATTGTAACTCATTTGGACATCCCTCTCAGAGTGATGGGTGAAGAAGAGACCGGTAGACATCCCTCTTCATCCCGCATGCTCGTCTCTTCCCCCTCGCATCCCTCTCCACAAACTACAACTTCTCAAGATCCCAACGGGGGGGCTGACACAGAAAACAGCACATTCGCTGCTTCTGAGGTCGCCGACCAACCAGCCATCCTGAGTGACACAAATAGAAGATTTCTTAAGAATTTATACCCTTGTTTGGAAGACGTAAAGATAATAGACAAGCTAATAATATTTCTGTAGGGCACTTGAATATTCGTAGTTTACGCCATAAAATTGATAAGATTGCCACTTCAAATTTAGTTCAATGTACTTGCCTGGCTATAACGGAAACATGGACTGATATAACAATTCCGGACGAGCATGTTAAATTAAATGGTTTCAATACGTTCAGATTAGACCGTGATTTCTCTAAGAGGGGAGGGGGAGTCATTCTCTATATTAAGGATAATTTAATTGGCAACCTAGTATTTAGTATAAGCAATATCGACATTGAAGGATTGTGGGTAAATGTACTACGTCCTAATTGGTTGCGTTTACCGAAGACCAAAGTCTACGGCGGAGTTTGACAAAGCATTAGGATATATACTTCAGTCGCTTCCGAGTAACTTATGCTCAATTTTAGTTGGAGACGTTAACTATAATTCCGTCAACCCCTCTATTAGAGATACATTTTTTTTTCGATCTAATGGAGTCCTTGGGTTACAAGCAACTTGTTACCATGCCAACCAGAATAACTGATACTACAGAAAGTTTAATTGACCATATATATACAAACAATGACCCTTTGCACACAAAAACAACCACTGTTATGCATGATTTGAGTTATCATTTTTTCACATACACTACATTGCATGCTACACCAAATAAAGCACCACGAGTTGTCGTAACAAAGCGCACATTTAAGCATTTTAATGAAGAAAAATTTGTAGAATACTGTTCGTATCTTCCTTTCTACAAATCAAATAACATATCGGACATTAATAAAAAGATTGTCTTCCTCACAAGCTTGATTTGTGCTCTTGATATCTTTGCCCCAACAAAAACTTTTCGAATACGTCCGAGCAGAAGACCTTGGATCAACAACTACTTACTCAAACTTATTTCCTTCAAAAACAGAATATTTAAACAGGCCAAGACTACGGGTGCATGCTCATGGGATCAATACAAAATGATTCGAAACTGGGTGACAAAAGAAATAAAGCAAGCAAAAAGCACGTATATTTTGAACCAAATTTATTCTGGTCAGTATACTACCAACAACCAACATCAGCTCTTTGACTTTCTCACGGGGCGCGAGAAAAAGAGTACTGATATCCCGTCAATAGAAGTAAATAATGAAATAATAACAAATAAGGAGAAAATTGTGAATTTCATTAATTCTTACTTTGCTAATATAGGGACCAACATACGTAATGAATTAAATGGAAATCGGATGCGCAACAATAACACCACTTTCAATGACTCGGCAATTATGTATAATAACTCCCCCCGGAGTAAAGTACTACACCTCGTATATTAGACCTATTCTTGAGCACTATGGTGTGGTTCTGTACGGAATCAACCAAACCAACACAAAAAATATTGAAAGGATGCAGAAATGGGATATTCAGATAATGCGAAAAGCTCCGTTCTCACTTTCGACCTCCAAATGTAACGAATCAGTGTTGTTGCCTACCCTTGAATCCAGAAGGAAATACCTTTTCTTGGTGCAAGTGCACAAAGCTATTTATTCGGCACACCACCGAACACGAAGTGAATTCATCCCTGTTTCCGACAATAAGTTTTATAGTAATTTGCGGTCTAATAACTCTAACAATGTTCACATTCCGAAGTGTAATAAGACAAATTATGGCATGAAATCATTTTCTTATTTGACGAGCAAAGTTTGGAACCAACTTCCAATTGGATTGAAAAAAGAGGGAAATCTAAATATTTTCAAAAGGAAAATCAGGGACGTAATATATGACTACTGAATAGTGCGCACGTTAGGCCATCATTCACTTACATAATCACTCATTGTATATAATCAGCCATTTCAACCTTGTAATCTTTCAACCATTCACTATTTACCCAAATGTATTTTTTGTTTCTTGTGTCATGATTTTGTGTGTGTGTTTTGTTTTCCCACCATTGTGTTATACTTTAACTACATATCATAAGCATGGACATGTATATGGTACTTATTTTGTAACTTTTCTATCTCTTTTTTTATGCTTTTGCATAATATTTGTGTCTTATTTATATCTTTTTTTGTTACTGTAGGGCAACAAGCTCTTCTATATGTAACCATTATTTATGTAAAAGAATTGTATAGCTTAATGCAACCCTACACTAAACAATAAATAATAATAATAATAAATAATAACCACTACAGTAATGCGAAACGAAACGCCACACGCGGGTTCAGATACAAAAAAACGGAATAGGCTGACGGAGAAGATTCAGGAGATAGAGGATAACGGGAAGAC
>JAGDQP010005584.1:0-21650 GCA_022664845.1 Lepisma saccharinum
TCTCTCTCTCTCTCTCTCCTTGTTTTTGATAATTACTATGTCATTTTCTTTTCGTGTTCGAAACTCAAAGTTAGGGAGAGGTCGAAGGCGAGTTTAATGACATGGTCTCTAAAAGGTCAGCCATTTTCTTTTGATAATGATAATGTGTTTGTTTCTTCTATGTATAAGAGCAGAAAAAATAATTTCTTTATACGTTTTTTGTAACGAAACAAAACACATTATTTACAATCAATCCATTTAGATAGTTGATTAAGAAGCAGATAAATATTTCCAATTTCAGACATTTTTTTGGTATATTTGGTTCATTATCCGACAGTGATTCCGCCAGCCCCCCCTCCCCCAAATCCTAGCAAGAATCCTCCCAATTTTAAAAGTTTACGGTTAAAAAATCGATCGAAACCGTACAAAACACCATTTACACCCTTCCAATTTTAACTTTACACTCCCTATCCCCGAAACTGAAAATCCTGGCCGAATCCCTGCTATCCGATCTTGATTACTTCGTAAAGGACAAAACCGGAAGTGATAAACAATAATAATGGATAACTTCAATGCTCGAGCTTCAATGACAGAAAATCCTTCGTTTGACATATTCTACAAAGGTCAGTGGTAGTAGGACAACCAGCCTACAATTTCAACCTAAAACTAACTTATCTCTCAAAATTTCTCAACACGGTTTACGATTATAATGACGAATTTTGAATAACTAAAAATATTTTTAAAAATAATTTTCCTTGTCCATCACCGTCCGGGAGATATTTCAGATAACATTTTGACCGTGGACGTTGAGCAAATCTTGCCAACAGTACTTGGAAATCTTGTCACCCTACGTAATTGAAGCATTTCTCTGGTATATCTAAATCAGATAACTTTGTATCGTCATGGCTTTCGAGGTGAGAGCTGATATACTGTTTCTAAGGTTTGGTACTCTTTCGATTGAGTTATTGACCTTAGGATAAGAAGGTCAAATATTCACCCACTTGTATACGTTAGAAGAAAAATATATTTAGTTGCGTAATTATTGCTAAGAACATTAGCTTATTTCGTGAGGAACTTGACTCTGATCTTGAATGGATAATTGGCCTTTTTTTTATAAAAAAAAAACAAAATCTTTATACAATCTCTTGTCATAATATTGAGGTTAAAATTATTATTTGAATTAACTGTTTAAAACATCATTTTTTTGTATTAAATTGTCTTTTCCCTTCTATCTACACTGTGTAAGATAACCTATGCGAGGTATGTAGTCGATAAATTGTGTTGTGAAGTTGATCGGTCATGTAGCTAAGAGCGTGTACCACCAAAGCCGGGTCAGCTGTCACAGATCAGCGATTCGTTTGGCGTACGTGAGAGACGTCGAAAGGAGACTAGCTGGTCAACAATGCTCTCTCCTCACCTTGGCAACAAACGTTGTTAAGAACAATAGGCCAATGTTGTTGTCGTGACAGGTATCACCTGTTTCGGTATTCCTTTAAAAAAAACTTTGTGAACCCTTGTGGAGTGACCAATTATGTGGATCAGTATGAACAATCTTGTTGTGTTTTTTTTTTCTTCTTGTTTCAGACGAACAACTTTTTTTTTTTTTTTTCAAGCGTTGTTGTTGTTATTGTTGTTTTGGTAAAATATCAGTACAGAGAGGAGGGAAAGAGTGCAATGCATTCGAAGGTCATAGAC
Organism: Lepisma saccharinum; assembly: GCA_022664845.1. NCBI lineage: Eukaryota > Metazoa > Arthropoda > Insecta > Zygentoma > Lepismatidae > Lepisma > Lepisma saccharinum. The sequence continues at coordinate 1,675 of JAGDQP010005584.1, forward strand.
GGTCATTGTCAATACTGTCCCTGCTTCGAGCAAAAAAAAAAAAAAGAGGCTTGAATGTGACCTGTTCTGTTTCACCTTTATAGGAGGTGAGGAGCTATGAAAAAAAAGTCGCATATTACACCTTTTTTTTTATTACTTCTTCCATTTGTCAAAAAAATTCTTTCTGTTACCTTTCTCACACAACATGTTGTACAAAAAAAAATAAAAATAAGCATTGTCACAAATGATGTAATAACCCTTAATAAATCAATTAAGTGAAAAAAGAATTCAGTGCAAACATCCGTAGGGAAAATTCGTAACCCTTTTGAAAGTATTTACGATTTTACATCATTGACCATTGAACCCCCGCCAAAAAAAAATGGAGGCTCTTTTTTTTAAGAAAAGGTTGATTCAAAGAAAGAGGACAGTCCAAACCTGAATGTTAAAATGTTTTTTTATTGGTGGTATTAAAGTATTTCGGTTTACCTGTGATTTTTTTTTTTTGCTTTCACTTTCAATGTGATTTTTCTAAAAATATATATAAAAAAAAATATGCGGATCCCTGAAAGAATTCTTGTACGTATTTGGTGACAATAATGGACCTTCTTTTTTTAAAAGCACTTTTCTTTAACATAACGTATAGGTTGTAAAAATTCCTGGACTTCAAACTGTCAAATACTTCTTTATTTTTATTGAAAGTAAATATTTAAAAAATGGTATTTTTTAGAAATAAAAAAAATAAATAAGAAAAGTTATTTGTGATTCCACATTTTGGTCAGTTCCAGAATTTTTATGCCCCTTTTCTTAAAAAAAAAAAAAAAAAGTCAAGCCATGATGTGGCTCTCTTCCAAGTCAGCATTCTCACATGCAATTTCGAAAATTCTACTTTTAAAAAAATACTTTGTAAAAATATCGTTTTTTATTGAAACGAGTAGATTAGGGAAGTTATTCGAAATGAAAGGCTGAATGAAATTGATTATTTTATATCCAGAATAACTTTTAAAAATTCGCGCCAGTCAAATGGTCTTAGGAAAATGGAAGGTCAATAAAAAAAATTAACTTGAGGTTATGTTAACCCTTTTGAAAGTATTGAAGTAAAAATATTATATTCCTAAATAAACGAATGTTTTCACGTCACGAATCACGTCACGAATACGTCACGAATCGTCATAGTACTATTATTCGCTCCTTCTATTATTATTATTATTATTATTATTATTATTATTACTGGTAATAATATTGTCATCGTAGTGCAGTAACGAAAGCTGATGTCCACGATTCGACTCTGAAAAGTGAATTAAATTCGAACGCTGCTTAGGTTAGCCAGTTTAACAGAAATATCCTAAATTTCATCGAACCTACAATCAAGGAACTTTCTGTCGTATCTATTACCATGGAGGCTATGCGTGCCGTGGGATGTCATCCTTCAGCTGTTCATGGGCTTAACATATAAATCCTGGTACATTAATAATACTAATAAAAAGGGTAAAGCGATGCGCACGCGCCGTGAATAGTGCATGAGGGATGTGGAGGCTCCATATATTCTCGACCTACAGCATGAAGTAAGGTAGGGTGGTCAGTCCCACGTTCGACCGCCTTTACCTTCCCAAGGTACCCAGGAATACCAAAGTGATACTCAGTTTGATAGGAGGTTGAGTACACCTCAAAGCGCCAGGCATGTGAACACTGTGAGAAAAGTCTCTAGTGTCCTGTCCGGGATTTGAACCCAGGTCGCCCGATTCGTAGTCAGACGCACTACCGCCTGAGCCACAATTCATATAGTACTTATAACAATCCATAAAAAAATATCAAGTCCTTGAATATTGTAGGAAATTCGACGTTCAGAGTTATTGTTTATGTGAAACATTATGTCAGAACAGTAATTTAATTAATATGCAAATTGCAGTAATTTTCGTATTGTCATTACATTAAAAAAAAGTTGTTTCCTTATAGCCTGAATATATCAAGTTGATTGTCATTGTCTTAGTTCATAAAGAGAAAATTAAGTATTGACATTTGCTGGACCGTAATTTGCAAGTCATGTTATGTTGATTTCATAAAAAAAAATTAATCGTAGACTCACACATAAAACAAATTAGAACGACATTTTTTTATTCACATATATATGTATTTACACAAAATCTTTTATTTTTTTCAAAATCTCCATGCCGCAATTGCCGTCGCCGAAACGTTCTATTGCGAATTGTTCACAAAGAGTCCAGCGAAGTGATTTCCCTTGTCTCACGGAAAATCCTGGGAGTATTTCTGAGCGCCGATGCAAGGAACATGCATATCCATGTTCTACATAAGATGGAAAAAAAAATATATAAATTGCTCGTATTGTTATTATTTACGAGGTCAAAAACAGTTGACTGGCGCATATTCTCTTTCTTTTTTTTTTTCTTCTTAGTCTCCAGGAGAAACTTGTAAATTTTAGTCTCATACATATGGCACTTATAAAGATCTATAATACATGTTTCGAACAACTGAGTTATAGCTTCAGTGTTCATTGCGTCACAGAGTTACAACACATTTCATTCGAGGAAAAAAAAAAGTAAAAGCTCCTGGCTGATGTTCAGAGATGGTCCCCTTTTCCTTGTTTTTAAAAGAGAACAAACACTTAACATGTACACTATCAGTACATTCACTTAGGCTGCAACAGTTTGTGTAATTATGCATTCCAGGTATGAAACTCATAAAGTTAACCTTTTTTTTTAAAAAAAAGGAAGTTCTTCCGACATCTTTTATGAGTGACCAAAGAAAGCTTGAACTAGAACAGATATTAAGATAAGACTTCTTTGTGATGGCTTCCGAAACACTTTCATTTTTTCTCAGGGTAGGGGGAGGTGGGAGGAAGGTGCAATACAAGAAATGACATTGTTTACAGCACATACGTTTTTGATTTTTCGAGTGAGTATTCCAAATCTCATTTCTTATAAATATCCCACATAAATACCTGTTGTACCCTCCCTGTCCAAGACCAGAAAAAAAGTTTTAATTAATTTAACCGGAGACAAAGAGGTCGTTCGGAAAGAGGTCGTTCGGAAGACCAATCTGTCGTTGGGATGATAATATTAGAAGTGATCTTCTAGAGATAGGTGCTTAAGATAAAAACTGGCTTGATGTTGTCCAGGATAGAATCCAATAGCGAACGATTGTTATGGCGGTGATGAACTTGCGAGCTTTGTAAGCTATATCGTTACGTAGTTATGGTCGTTTGACAAAATTACAGCTCAAGTCCCTGCGGAAGTTACTTCACAGACAGCATGAGACCAATAATTCAGTCAACCTCCCCCCCCCTTTTTTGGGGTGGCACCCCCAAATTCTGAAACACACCCCCTAACTTAAAAATGTTTACGGTAAAAAAGCGATAGAAAATGTGCGAAACTCCATTTACACCGTCCCAATTTTGACTTTACATCCCCAAACTGAAAATCCTGGCGGAATCCCTACGTGAAAGATCGGCTTAATATATTCAAGATACTGGGCATGGATAGTGCGGTGAGTTTTGGATTCAATTGTTTACCGTTCTAAAAAATAATATTATGATATTTTTTTCTTAAAATATTTTATCCCCCCTCCATAATTAATTAATGTACCCCATCAATATGAATGACTTTAAGACTGGTGTAATATTCTAGTATTATAATTATTTTCCTTTCGAAAACCCCCTGAATGATATACCACCCAACTTACAGCAGCTAATTAAATAAGGAATATCGTTTAGGAAAACCCCTGGAGATTATACCACCCAACTTGCATATTCTTATCTTCTTAACTAATGTCACACATACAGTATTTATTTGTGCGAAATTGACTAGCTCATTATCCGTGTTCTGCCGAGAAAGCGGCAGGTCCTTCAAGGTGAACCAAGCCCTCTCCATTCACCCGATCTTGCGCTTTCCATTTCATCTCAACATACGATTTATCTTCCTTAATATTGTCAACGTGTTGGATTTGTCTTCTTCCTCTTCCTCTCTTTCTGTTTGGATTACAATTTATAACAAAATAACTGTAGGTCCCTTCCTTGGTAAGCCAATGGGGAGACCGATACGTAGTTGGGATGACAATATTGTTAGAAGAGATCTTCGAGAGATGTCCGTGGTGAAAATTAGCTTGAGCTTGTCGAGGATAGAATCCAATGACGGACATTTGTTACTGAGACGACGACGTAAGCTATATAGATAGTAAGTCTTAATATATAACAAGATTGTTTAAGACTTTAAAATAGAAATTCAAGCAATCAATCGAAACTGAATCTATAACAATAAAGAGCATTGAAAGTACCCCTTTGCTCCTAAAGTTGTGCTCACTAAGGGAAGTTATTCCTCAAACTATAACTCAGCAGAGGGAAGACGTAGCGGGTTAAAGTTCTACTCGCGCCTGCCACGCTTGACTTTTGTCCATGGATTTTTCTTAGATTCACCAAACAAATGTATGGATTGGATCTAAAGCAAGCAAGGATGGCATTACCCGGATTCACCGTATCTCGACCACGAATATAAAATCAGATGACAAATACAATCCGGATGACGGATCAAATGAGGGTCCGAATAATTTCAGCCATCGGGATTCTATCTGTCACTAGATATTGATAATTCTGATATTCTTATCTCCCATCAGGATTTTATTTATCATCCACCATCCGGATTGTATTTGTCATCAGAATAAGCGTAGATCGAAAAAGTATCCATTGTGAGTCACTTCAATTTTGTCATTTGCCGTACTGATACTACGCGTCAACCGGCTCATGCTAGGCCGCGGTGGCTCAGTGGTAGAGCACTCACCTCTTGTGCGTGGAGTCTTCTGTTCGATCTTAACTTGTGGGCTTTGTGGTAGACAACCACCATGTGTGTGGCTTTTCTCAGGGTTATCCCGTTTCCCCTCACTTTCTTCATCTCCCAAATTTTCCATTCATCGTCCATTTGGCCTGAACCAAAGTTGTCTAAAGGCCTTAAAATGAAATTCAATAATTCAAAAGCAGCTCATCCGACTATTCTAAAACAGAGAGCGGATAATTTGTAATTTTTTTTCTACAGGCAAATGCCTGGAATGTACCTTCAACATAGGCCCTGGTCGACACCTTACCGAATCCTTTCCTCCTCCCCTATCCCGGCCTGAGCCTTAGATGACTAAAGGGCATAAAACAAAATTCAATTTCAAATTCTTTGCTAATTTCCCATTTCATTTTCTTCAAGCTTTGTTCGTTGAGGCCCTCAGAGTCGGGGAGGGCTTAGATATCACTGGATATCCAGAAAATGTTAATTAAATTGAGTAAATGATTTAAGCATTTTTTTAAAAGAAAGAACTCAGAATAATCACCAGTATCATACTTTTGTTGGGTTGTGCATCTTTTTTTTTTTTAATGCCATTTCTCTCAACAGGTCAGTGTGCTGAACTGTGCTGACTGCTTCTTGAAGTAGGGAAATCGAACGCCATTGTTATTCCGTGTGCGCTACAACTACCACGACCATCACACAGCAACAATTTGATTGTTACGTTGGCTTAAATCACGAATTCTGTTGTGTGAGCAAATGCAATAGTCCTTTGCTGAAGAATACACCCATTTCTTTTTCTTTCTTTCTTTTTTTTTTTACTACGTTCAATGCATTGTCAACAGCTGATTAAATTTGTGGGTTTATAAGCTTTGTGTTACGATAGAAAGGGGAAAAAAATCAGGGGCGGTTCGTGCGCTATATATTTTTTTCCTCTTCATTTTGAAGGTTCTCAGGAATTTGGGAGTGCTCGCTCAATGGAGGTGGTCCCCATTCATAATAAAGCTTGCCAAAATGCTGACATTAAAAACGATGATAGATTTTAAATGCGATATTGATGAGCAGATTGCGATCACTTAAAGTAGCAACCTTCATTTCTACTTTTACACACCTTACACACTACAGCTATTTTCGTGATCTTTACCGGATAACGAATCGTAAAGAAATTGCTAGCCTATAATTCGGACATTTTAAGCGCAACATTAATAAAAGTGTATAATTAACTAACTAATTCTATGGCTTACGTAATTCATAAATTCATCGCCGCAGTAACAAACGTTCATCCATTCCTGCGTTGGTAACCCATAGAGTCATTTTACTGTTTCTTGACATGGTTTAGCGGTGTAGAGTTATCAGCCCTACGACCTTGCAGTAATGGTAAACATTAATGATGTCATCCTCTATCTACCTCTGAGACTTGACGAGGTTTTTCATTTTCTGCCTCGGAGTGGTAATGGTGAAGCTGTTTCCTTTCACCATGATATTTTTGTTCGGGGTTATCTCTTTGTAGATCCCTCTACTAACTACAAGTCAGAAGTACTGGGTTTGGAGAGCCGTGGAATTTTTTCCGGTACCCAACATATCTGGTCAGCATTCTCCTATCCGACTATCCGACACTTGGGAAGGTGCCTGGTGGGAGACTAGTAATTCCAACCCGGTATAATAATAATAATAATAATAATAATAATAATAATAATAATAATAATAATAATAATAATAATAATAATAATAATAATAATAATAATAATAGACTTTAAAAAACTAATTGGTTCAGAATTTTACTCTAGCTGACAAAAAGAAAAAGGAGGGAACTCGATTTGAAGTACCATCCCGGAATTTGTCTGCATAATCCAGGGATTACAGGAACACGTTGTCTTGTTTCAAGGAACTATTTATCAAGTGAAAAGTACCAAATGGGACAGCTCAGTTGGTAGAGCTTTGGCTGTGTATTGGGAGGTCCTGGGATGGATACTAGCGGTCGACCATCCTGACTGAGTTTTCCCAGAATTTTTCCTCAGTCACACCAGGCAAATGCTCGGTCGGTACCTTCAACTTAGGTCTTATCCGACACCTTCCCGCATTCTTGTCCTAACCTTATCCCGGACTGAGGCATAGATACCTGAAAGCCTATAAATAATTTCAAATTCAAAAGAAAAATAATATGTACTTTCTTATTTGTATATATGGGGCCAAACTGATAGCTATGACCTCAGTTGGTTCCATGATTGAGAGATTACGTTCCTTGGTAAATACTCTTCCTGAAAGAAGAAAAAGCGGGAAATAATGACGTGGGTCCTTATCTAGGTACTATACTAGAAATTAAGGAGAAAATCTTTGAAAACCTAATCCGCCGGCAGCAGGATTCGAACATAAGCGTCTGTCCAGTGTTGATCCAAAGTTCACGACCGTAACCGCTGGACCATGAGGGCTGGTTATTAATTAACAGGTTGTTTTCCAGTCTTTTGTATATATTCTCAATAAAAGATCCGAATGAAAACTTGATTTCTGCAAGATTCTTCAACCCCTACCAATTACAATTTTGATCTTAAGATTGTCAAACACGGAACATTACAGCTAATCCTGGCATTTTACAAGCTTGAAGGGCAGAAGAAGGAGGGGAGGACATTTACCTCGTGTTCCGGTTACGCGCTCACACACATGCTTGTTTCTGAAAAGATCTTGCGATATATTCACATATGCATTACTCTATAGTTTATTGCTTCATGTACATAGAACCGCGAAATACAAAACAAAAAAGAGAATTCTTCACATAGTGTTGAAAGTCTTTGGGGAGATCCGTGTTTGTTTGGGAGTATGTGTATATTTTTTGAAAGTAAAATCTTGTATATATTTGTGTGTTTACGTATGTACTTGTATGTATTTGACTTCTTCATTTTTTCTGGAAGACAAAGAAAAAATGAAAAACTTGTCGCACTTGAATTTTATTGCTTATTAAAGTAACAAAAATGATACGAAAAACAAGAAAAAGCAAGTACTGTTGCTTCGTACTTGTATGAAATATTTACGTTGTGCGTTTGTATATTCTCAGAATTAACGCGACAGAAGATTTCTATAATGTTCTGATTTTTATCTAAACAAGAGGGAAGTTTTGTCATCTTTGCGAAATGTTCCTTACTTTTATCTTGTAGTCACATTACCTAATCCCAAACCCCATTTTAGCATCAATAAATCAATCATTCATTCATTCAATCAATCAGTCAATCCATTAATCATTTTATGGGTTAGTCAATCAATCAATCAACCAGTCATTCAATCAATTAATCAATCTGTGTCAGTTAATCTATCAATCAATTAATCAGTCAGTCAACCACTCAATCAATCAATTAATCAGTCAGTCAACCACTCACTCAATCTATCGATTAATCATGAATCAGTCAACGAGTCAATCAATCAATGAGTCAATCAAGCAGTGAGTCAATCAATCAGTTACTCACTCAATCAGTCAGTCAGTCACTCAATCAATTAGTCAATTAGTCAATCAATCAGTCAGTCATTCAATCAATTAATCAATCTGTGAGTCAGTTAATCTATCAATCAGTTAATCAGTTAGCCAACCACTCAATCAATAAAAATCAACGAATCAGTAAGCGAGTCAATTAATCAATCAGTCAGTCAGTCAATCAATTAATCAAGCAGTCATTCAAGCAGTCAATCACTCAGTCAGTCAGTCAGTAAGTCACTCAATCAATCAGTCAGTCAGTCAATCAATTAATTAGTCTGTAAGTCGCTCAATTAGTCAGTCAATCACTCAATCAGTTAGTCAGTCAGTCAATCAATCAGTCAATCAATCAGTCAGTCAATCAATCAGTCAGTCGCTCAATCAATTAGTCAGTCAATCAGTTACTTAATCAATTAGTCAGTCAGTCAGTCAATCAAACAGTATGTCAGTCAATCAAACAGTCAGTCAGTCAGTTAATCAATTAATCAGTCAGTCATTCTCTAACTCAATCAGTCAGTCAATCAATTCATCAACCAGTCAGTCATTAAGTTAATGAATCAGTCTATCTATCTATTTATTTACATATTTTGTATCAATTAATTTGATGGCTCATCACTCTATTATTACGTATTCCATTGGAATCAATCAAAGAAATTGAACTCTAAAACAGTGTCTGTCACTTGTATCTGTTAGTATATTTCTATATATCAAATACAGGCACACACGATGATGATGACAGAACACACACGCCAACATCTAATTCGAAAACTTTACGAGTTGTTTCCTGACATCAGAAAAAAAAATATCTCATGACAATTGAAAATATTTTCCCTTCTTTTCTGAATTAAAAAAAAAATGTGGTGATATCTCCGGTCGTAAAAGTACACATCGTTCTCCTCTTCTGCCTCTCATTCTCTCCTATTCCGCGAAATATCCGTGGCCATCCCGGAATATAGTGTCAATGTAATTTGCATGAGGTTCCCGTTAGACGTGTAGCTGTAAACATACATCTTCCAACACTTCTCTTCAGCCCCCTCCAGCACGCTTTAACCGGACAACAAAAGGTGATCTTTTGTTGCGACAAAACGAAGCAAACAGAACACTTTACTGCGTCCGAAACGACTTGTGAATTTTCGTTAGTGTATGTGTGTGTGTGTCTGTTATTTCTAAATCATGAGCATTTTGCTTGCTTGCTTGCAGGCAAACGAACTTCCCATGATCATGTCTTTGACTTCAGGGAGGATATAAGGAAACAGGGACACACACACACACACATCACACCACACCTCATACCTTGACTCTTTTCTACGTAAATAGTATGACGCAAGCTCAACAGTACCTGTAACGATCCCCTGTGTATGTAACGGGTAATCTATTAATAGCGCAACACTCGTTGTGTACTGCTAATATTCAGTGTTGCAAAATCACTAATTTACAAGAGGTGATGAATAAAAACAATAATATCCTGTTGTTTCTTTCAACCAATTTTCGCAAATGTTGTTTGACCTTAGTTAGGACGTTTAACTGTCTCGATTTCACGGCTAGAATCTTAATTGGGACGCCTAACTGCCTCCATTTAATTGTTAAAACGCCTAACTGTCTCGATTTCACAGCTAGAATCTTAGTTGGGACGTCTAAGGGTCAGTTCTACAATCGACGGCTAAGCTTCTGGTCAGAGCTACGTTGAGGCCAACTCATATTTTGGCCAATGAGATTAGGCAAAATGAGACTTACTTAGCCTCAACGTAGCCCTGGCCAGAAGCTTAACCGTCGATTGTAGGACTGACCCTAACTATCTCAATTTAACTACTAGGACGCCTAACTGTCTCGATTTCACGGCTCGAATCTTAATTGAGACGCCTAACTGCCTCTATTTAATTGTTAGGACGTCTTACTGTCTTGATTTTACATTTATCATTTTAATTTGGACGTTTAACTTTCTCGATTTCAGAACTCGAACGTTTGTCAGAGCGGAAAGGATCTTTGATATAAAAAATATCATTGAATGATATTAATAGTTGATATCTATCTCATCAAAAGTTCTAAATCGTACTTTTGGTGTTTAAAGATATCGACCAGGTTAATGCAACCAACCCTTACTTATTCTTTTCCATATATTTGTGTTAATTGACCAGTTTATTACGCTATATGTTTCCAATAGGTTACTAGTGATTCCGAACCTTCTTCCAGGTGGATGAATGATTATACTCGCCGCGTTATCATTAAGTGGTTCCTGGTGCTATTCTCGGTGTGTCCACATTGGACGTAGTACTAATTAAAGAAAACACCTCTAGGTCCCTAGGCCTCTCCTTAGAACATCATCATTCTATGGAAGGCAATAAAAAATCACTATGGTTCACATTACCCATGGTCCAGAGACATCCGGGCAGAACCGAATATACAAATTTAATGCCTCTTCTGGGAAGATGGTAAGAAGAAATTTGTCTCACAATTTTTTTTTTTTGGTGATTCATAGACCTCCTTCAAAAAAAGGGAAGGGGGGCAAATACACTAATGATATGACAATACTGTAACAGTTGATGTCATTATATAAAAAACCCTCTCGACGTCCGAATATTAGTTACTATATCATTACAATGTTACTATATTGTCTTCTTTGAATCTAAATTTTTTTCGGAAACTGTGCAAATCTAAAAAAAAAAAAAATGCTAGGAAATAATGTTTTCAATTACATTGTGAGCACGTGAGCTGCTAGAAATACCAACAACAAAACCGAAGGTGTAAATGGCCTTGTAAATCTACATTAACTGCTCTGCCTTTTGAAAAGATGAGCGCATTTTTTCGTATTTTGTAGCTTGAAGTTACATTAGGAGGAAACTATACGTTTGCGTCAAGTATATACTATAATTTTAGCCTCATTTAGACATGTAATGTATTTCGAAAGCTACAACTATGTACGTACTTTATTGGCTATTTGGGATCCAAAATATGCATTGAAATGTACATTTTTATGTATGTAATATGTGTTGTTATGTTTTGTTATCTTTGAAGAGGGAAATACATTTTTTTTGGTGGAACGCCCCTCTCATTAGAATATTAAATCAGTTTTCTTTTTTTTTTAAAAAAAACAGTTCTTTTCTTCTTGATTTCTCGTTGTCCGTCTTCCTGGAGATTTCTGGAGGTGTCTATCTTGGAGCGACTTTAGAGGTCACGGTCACTAGTGACCTTTCCTTTCGCTTTATTTGTAACCTTTCAGGCATCATCAATGCCTTAACCTTGGTTAAGTGCGGACGCATATACAATACACCATCGTGGTTTATGTAATGTTATTACTCCTCAATTTGAATACTTTTTTTTAAAAAAAAGAAAAAGAAAAAAATGGTGGAGGGAGAGACTTGTTTTACATCACTGGTACTCAGAGAAGAAGGTCAATCAATGAAGAATTATCGGCAGCTTGATCGTTGGATCTGATAAATGTTTACCATTAACATGGTATTATTCTTCTCGCAATTTACTTTCTCAAACCAAACTGTAAATGCTTTGGCGTGTCGTCTTTTCGGAGAGTAACTTCCAGACAGGGATGTAATGCTAATTTTTTAGGTGGGTATACGCTTCGCTCGTTGTAATGAAACCTATCATTTACTATCCCATATATCTGCGTATTTCATAAATTTTAGGTGGGTATACGGTGATGGGCCGTATACCCTCCATTACATCCCTGCTTCCAGGTTCTTGTTCGAGACTGCGTCATAAGCTCTTATGGCGTTAACTGAAGCTCTTGGGAACAATCCCAGCGGCCGGCCATCCTGAATCAGTTTTACAGGATTGTTTCTCAGTCACGCAAGGCAAATGTCGGGATGGTACCTACAAACTAGGCCCTTTACGACTATCTTACACCATCCTCTTTCTCCCAACCTATCCCGGCCTGAGTCTGAGATGCCTAAAGGCCATAAATAAATTCAATGCAGTTCAATTCTTATGGCGTTTGGCGCCTGACCATTTTTTGATGTTTCTTAAAAATTTTATCGATGTTATCGGTGGACTCGTTACCATGTAGTTAATGAAGGAATATCGGATTTGATACCCAATCGGTAGACAAGTGGTTCGTTGCCCACTTTAAATTTGTAGGTCCCGTCCTTAGGACCTCATTTTCATACGGTGGAAGGCAATGTTTCTAGTTCCCCTTGTCCAGAGACGTGTAGTGCCGTGTAGAACCCCCATTATGATGATGGGTGTTCTGTCCAAAATCAAATCCCTGTGCAAGGAAAACCGATGGGTTTTGCCATTGCCTTCCATCGGATGAAGATGATATTTTTAGAAAGGGACCTACAGTTTAACGTGGTCTCAGAACTACTTGTTTCCCTACAGGGAATCGAACCTAGAACTGGTTGGTTACAAGGCATTGAGCGTTACCTTTCACCCACACGGTACAATCCCATTATTATACTTACTTCCTCTATCGCTTACGGAACTCGTAAGTTCATCGCCGCAGTAACAAACGTTCTCCATAGGATTCTATCCTGATCATGATAGTCATAATATTCTAATAACCAATTATTTGTAAGCAATCTGAGTGCAAATGTGTGATTCGTTCATGCAATTTATACATATTGGTCTGGATTTAACACACCCACGTTAGAGTGACAATACACAGTGACTTGCGTACATGATAAATCTTTGTATATGTACCATGCTTCGCGAGATTTTTCTCCATATTAAAAATATGTCTCAAGAAAGATTTTGTCAGGATAACAATACTCCCGACTTTGAAAGCATTCAATCATATTTTACATAGTAATTTTATTTTATTTAAAGAAAAAAAAAAGAATGTCATAACTTTGCACGCCTGTTAATTTTACATAAAACTGAAGAAATTTTTTTCCCCCGTTTTTAAATAAAATCGTTTTTTGTGGAAATTAATTTTATAATATTATTTTATCCTTCTTTTTAGTGAAAAATATTTTTGGAATCGGATTTTCTTTTACATCATTATGCGCATATTGAGATAATGAACAAATCGGCACTTTCTCAACGTGTGATCTGGTATTTTTTTTTTACAGTTTACAACACTGCGCTTTCGCGCTTCATATAATGATGGTTCTCAACACTAGCGGACACAAAACTTTCAATAAACTGCTCTAGTGTCATTTGGTAGAAAAATAAACTTTATGCCACGTTGGCAACATTGAAGCGTTTGTCTAAATGACAACAGAAGACCAGATAACTTTTCTCAGCGACAAAATCATACTAGAAGACGCCAGGAAGAAATCTTTGAATATTGTTCTCAAGTGTCTAGTAAGACGAAAGAGATACTTTCAAAGTCGTTTCCTTGCAGTTGGCCGGCTAGTCTGGGGTATAAGGCGCAGGATCGCTGGGTGGGCGGAAGGTAGCAGGTTCAAGTTTAATTTCTTTTTACTCTTTTTTTCATTCATAAGAACATTACATTTCTTTCTAACTATTTATGAATAAATGTTTCCATCTGTTTCTTCTTATATTTTCAACATTTAGTGTGTCTTTTTCATGTTCAAAAAATGAAAATTGTATGTGAATAGGTAGAAAATCATCTAAACTCCCATTGAAAAAAAAAGTCCCATCTTTTTTCAAGTGGAATCTTATATTTTCTCCGATGACGCTTCAGAAGAGTCAAGATGAAATTTTCCGCTCAATTCGAGCGGAGTTCCGCTCTTCCGAATTTAGTGTGTACGTATTTCCTTTTATTATAAGACAGGATTTTAATTCAAAATAGCATTTTTCAAATTGACTATATTGTCCACTTTAGAGGCTATGTTAATTAGTTTTTCTTTGACCTGTTCAACAACCCCTTCCCTCCTTACGACGTTCATGGATTGAATGAACTTCCAAACTCTAATTTTGGTAGCAACAGTGAAATTACCCAATCAGTTCAAAGTATATAAATAGCCTACAACAAGTGAGTGAGTCTTCTTCCTTTTCATATGAACTGGAACCAACTTTCAAGGTCACTGGATGAATTGTTCTACACTAGCCGCAGCAACTAATCACTTCTGCTTTTCTTCTTCATCTCTTTTTTTTATTATTATTTCGCTTCTAACAGATGCTCTAACGCCGACAGACTTGTCACATGAAGTAACATCCCGTTAATCCATTACATATATCGAGTATGTGGTCACTTGAAGAGCGTATACAAGTTTTCATATCCTTGACCGCGACCTCGTAGAAATTCCCCTTGCCTGTGGCGCCTCTAGCGGCGAGGTCGGCAGAACAGTAGTTCTCAAGTTGGTTATTAACATTTTCTTTTTGTTTGTGTTATGTGCTTTCATTCTTTATTTTATTTCTTCTTTTTAATTTCTTTTCATCATTTAGTCTCTGACTTCCGTCTCATTTACCATGGAATTCCTTCCTGCTACTCCTGTATTCTTTCCGTCAGATGGCTCTGACATCAAAAAATGTCCGTAAATATAGCCAAAATGGCCTCTGGCTAGTTGTAACAGGACTATGGGAAGTTGTCAGATTGAGGGGCGCGAAAATGGAGCACTTGTTGTTCATTTTCTTTTCTTTTGTATTTCTTTCCTCTTTTTTTTTTTTTAAAAAAAATATATTTTTCGTTGTTCAATTTTTTTCTTTTCTGTTTCTGGCTTCCCATTTCTTCTTCTTTTTTTGTGGGGGGGCCAATGACTCCTTTTTCCCCTGCGCGTGATTACTTAGCGTCCGTCCGAGCGCATTCACTTCTCTCCAGGTGTAGTTCGTTGATCCAGCGCGAGCGTTTGCGAATGAGTTGGTTGCCTGATTTCTTTTTTTTTCTATTCTTCTTTTCTGCGACTGGAAGTATATATGTGTGTGTGTTAGTGTAGTCGTAGTGCATAGGCGACACGACAATATTTCACCACGCGACGAAGATGACAGTTTATATACCTACAGGATGGTGTACTTCTCAGTGGCGTTGAAAATTTAAGTATAACAATTTTAAAGAAATAGTAAAGGCAATAACGGCTGACTTCAAGATGATTTTAGCAAGTGCTAATTTTTACCAACAGTACTAATTGGTACCCATTTGTTATTCATCTCAATAAAACTATAGGTCCCATCCTTAGGACGGCATCTTCATTCGGTAGAAGTCAATGACAAACCACTTTCGGTTCACCTTGCCCAGGAACCTTAGGGTCAGGACCTGCCTTCGGACAGAACACCCATCATCATTATCAGTGGACCCTCTAACTATAGATAAGCACAAAATTGACTTTATAAACACATTTCTGGTAAAATTCTAGTAGATATTAGGCCTATATGACATGAGCCCCTTCATATATGAAAACTTTGTAAGCCTGATCCTTCACCTAGTACGCAAAATTAATATTTGACATTCAATTTTAAACCTATGAAGAAATTAGGAGGAAACGGGAGAACCCCAAGAAAACTCACGCACACGGTATTTGTCCACCAAAAAAGCCAACATATCACGAATCTGTATCGAACCGAGGACCCCAAGCACCAGAGGTGAGCGCTGAACCACTGAGCCACCACGACCCTATCATTATTTTATTATGTTCCATGAACTGGTTTAGTGGTTTTAAATCAAAGGGTGTCTTGCTAGAGAACCGTCCAAAATTAGTGACCGTGAAATATTTCACTCATGATATCGACAACACAAGCTATACATGTAACCTGTCACTGCATCGTCATAAGTCACGCAGCGTTACCAACTTATGATAAAACTATTTTTTTTTTAATGGGACTAGGTTAACGTTTTACATATTTAGAATGAATTGTAATCGTCAGAACATATTCTATTCCTTACAAGAAGCAGTGTTCACAACTTTGGAAGATTTAAGTACAATTTTACTCCTGAAAATAATTTAGCGTTCAGTTGGCAACACTGCAGTACCAAATATATTCCTGTTGTCGTGTTTGTTCCTCAGTACTGACCTTCAACTCTAGATCGAACACTTACACACATTTAAAAATGACAACTTGCTAGTTTTTGTGCCTTTTGATGTCTACTAGTGTACAGAACGGAAGCGTAGGAAGACAAGGCCTCCTCGGCTCTAGGAAGAGAGGAAGTGGTCCAGATGCTCTGTCTGCAGATTTCAGGGATAAAAAGAGTTGAATCAGAGATTGGGTTGTCGGGATACGATATTTTAGAAGGATAGGAAGAAGACAACATTTCGTGGAAAGGTAGTTTTTTTTAGTCTCTCTTCATCTTTGTATCTTTTTTTATTATCATTTTCTTGAGTTTGTGATTGTAACGAGTCACGCTTTATATCAGCTGAGGGCGCGTCACAACTGGCTAAACACCAGTTGGCTGTCAGTTGCTACACTGGCGGAGTATAATGCCCTCCTATCTTTACTCTTCTGGCGGTGACCAAAGACCTTTTTCTGCTGTATTCTTCCCCCTCCCAAACCTCCTACACCCATCCACAATTTTCTATATATGTAGGGGAAACATTTGGAGACTGAAGAGCGACGTGGGATGGCGTCACGAAATATTATCCATAAACCGCCAACATTAATTTGTTACCAAAAAAAAAATATATATATATATGAAAAGATCTGTTAACGTTGCCCTACTGTGCAGAGATAGGGTAAGGCTGGGGTAGATGGTAATTCTCTGCGGAGGGTCTTGTTTCTATTTCATCTTAATACAGTCCTACCCCCCCACCCCCCCATTCGACGAATGGAAACCTCATTTTTGTTTATTAAAGTGTCTGGTTGCTGTAGCAACTTTCCCATAACATACACAAACTCACACACACTCACTTACAGGAACACACAGATATATATATATATATATATATATATATATATATATATATATATATAATAAATCACAGCCATATTCAATTCACTAGTGGATGAGACCTCACCCCGAAGGGAGGAGTTGGTCTATTGCGCCCACGCTGACCAGACGGGTTGGGATATATATATATATTGAAGATGGTTCAACATATTCGCATGAAAGATTCGTGAAAATAATTTAAAATATCCGGTTATTCTCTTGTAATCAAGGGGTCTCGGTTTCGATTCCCGGTGAGAACACAAGTGGTTTGGATCCCACGCTAAACTGTAGGTCCCTTCCTTAGGATGCCATCTTCATCCAATGGAAGGCAATGGAAAGCCCCCATCGTTCACCTTGCTCAGAGACTCTCGTGCCAGAACCTACCTTCGGGCAGAACACCTGTCATCATCATCATCATCATAAAAAACTGGGAAACACCTATTCATAGTTCCGTTTGTGGAAAATTTTATTTTTGTTTCAAGTAGTCATGAATGCAAATGGTAGCTTAATTGCCTCCATTGCCGATAGACCATACTGTCCTGTGATTACCCCTCTTTTTATATCAATAAAAAAAAATGCGAATTGTTCCGTAAATATTGACCGATGCTTATAATTTCCCATTTCTTATCTAACGAGTATTAGGCTAGCCGCAGTGTATTAGCAATCCGAGGCACTAAGCTTCAGTTATTGGGTCCTGGATTCGAATCCCGCCTGAAGCGCTGATATGATAAATCGTGTCCAAATTCCGACACTGTTTTGGCTCAGGAATTTAAAAAAGTCTCAGAGTCGGTATTCCGGACAGTCGGAATCTCGGAGTTCTGGAATGTCAGAAATTCGAAATGTCGGATATCAATAGTGCTGTCCACGAGACAAAATTAAGGCTGTTTCGTCTCGAAAATGTCTGGTCCAGTAAGCGTCTCGTCCCCCCAAAATGTATATTGTATATTACGAGAGTGTTGTCTCGTCTCGTGGTCAACAGGCATTTCTGTCTCCTCTCGTCTTATCTCGAGGGCAACACTAGGTCACAATAAGTCGGAATTTCAGAAAATCCCGGAACCCAAAGTGTTTTTAATTCAGATACTGACTCCATGCTTCCAAATATCTCAACTAATTACTAAGAGGATGTAAAAGTTTGTTGAAGACTTATCAAATTATATAACAAGAAAATGAATTGGTCAATAAAGAGTATCAAAGCCTAAGATTCTGTTAAAACCTGTCTAAGTAAATTAACATTCATAATTCAAAAGAATTCCTTCGTTAACAAACTTCCAAGTCCTAATTTAACCTTCGTGACACGAAATACTTGTTTCTCTTTCATACCATAGTTGAAATCTCCTACTACGACTAACCCACTTCCTGTGGACCACTGGTTTGCGTCGCAGACTTTGGAGTAATACTAGTCAAATAGGAGCTACGGAATTCTTCTGCCAGCTATCTTGACTGAGATTTTCCAAATTTTTCTTCAGTTTTCCCGGTTGAATGCCGGTATAGTCTCCAGACTAAGACCCGGCCATTAAAGGTCCCTGTCTTATTCCAGATAAAGTGCTCACCGAGAGAAGTCATTTCTTCAATTTGTGCTAAGCTTAGACTGTATCTGCTACTGCAGTCCACAACTAAAAATATTTAATAAATATATTGGATAGACGTTATTAAAAATAATAATAAGTTCAGTTATATTCAAAGAAATAGTCTAAGTCCATGAAAAATAGTCTAAGCTCATGAAAAATGGTCTAAGTCCAAACATTTGAACCTGGGAATACTAAAGTTAGTTGTACAGCAACGTGAAAAAAAAATGATCATTTCAAATCTGCACTGATTTTTTTGCTATTTCCATGTGAGAAGAATAGAGAAGGCAGCACCAAAAGTGTGTATTGTATGTACTATTCCGACATTTACCTGGTCAGACTGAGGAATATTTTAGAATTTCTCAGCCATATTTATGATTATAATTAATGGCGAGGCAATAAACCCTCCCGAAAATTATTGAGGAAGAGAGGATCCCTTTTCTCAAATGATTAAGGGGAACAGTTTCACCCCCCGTTTCCTTGATTCCAAAGTACCCTACTTATTATGTAAATTTTGCACCCCAAAAGTCCACATATCTTCTAATCAACTTTAACCACTCCGTCTTATAAAGAACACCATTAAAAATTCTTCGGTTGATTTTTCTGACCATCGCGTGTTCTAGCAAAAAAAAAGTCAGCAACCGTGAAACAAAAAAGTTGATTTTAATCTGATATACATTTGAAAATCTTGATACTATTAAGTTCCACTGTTTTTTCTTAATATTTATGGGTTTATCCAAACACAATTTATGTCCAAAGGTTAGTGACATTTCAAGAGGGTTTACACTTCTGCCATTACAATGAGTAAGCCAAGACTCTTCCGCTTGGCAGACCATTCGTGAAGTCCGGGAGAATTTTTCGGCGTAGGACAAAGACCCTCTCTTTCCCATAAACACCCGAGTGACGGGGCGTGAAGTGGCTCCTAAGTTAATGATTATTGCGGGAAACGAACACAAGGAAAGAATATTATGTGTCTTTTTGTCCCTGAGATTGAAAACTGGAAAATGAGAATTTCTTTGTGGGATCCATTCAGAGTATGTGTATGTTTTTTTTTTCTTCCTTGAGATGGAAGTGCACAATCAAAACCTTATGTGGTGAGACATTTGGAGTGGTCATGGTCTGATCTCAGAAAGTGGTGTAGGCTTCTGTATGTGTGCTCGTGGGTGGGTTTGTCTCATCACGAGAGATGCCTTTTCCTCTTAACTTGTGTTGACAGCTTATCTGGAATAGCGGAAAAAGATGTTCAAATGTTTCCGTTCTGGTTACTAATTCATTAACGTTTTTACAAGGATCGGGTTTCATAAGCCGACAGAGACTAGTGGAAAAGCGGTACCACAGAACATTATACAGAGCGGTAGCAGGAAACTTCTTACCTCCTCTGTGGCGGTATTGTACATATGATCCTGACTTTTGCTTATTCTCTCTCACTCACTCACTCACACACACACACACACACACACACACACACACACACACACACACAC
>JAGDQP010005584.1:33660-65548 GCA_022664845.1 Lepisma saccharinum
TTATTATTATTATTATTATTATTATTATTATTATTATTATTATTATTTGTTACTAATGTTCATTCGTTTATTTATTTAACAAATGCTACTACAAATCAGATGCCATTTTTCACAGGATATGAATTTAAAAAAAGAAAGGATTTGCAAAGGAATAGGCCCTGGCCTTATTTAAGATACCATCCCAACCTTTGTCTGGTGCCACTGAGGAAAACCAGGGGAAATATAATTTAGAATGCGCTGGGTACCTTATGAATGCGATACCGCTCAATTATAATATGCCTTCCAAAACGGGAAGTAATGTTTTTGATTGATATGCATGGTATCCCTACTGTTTCGCAGTTCTTATATAGTTTTTTTTTTATCGACTGATCATATGGTTAATATCGATGCAACACCCCTCTAATACACTCTAATGTTTTAACATTATAATACAGTTAATACCTTAAAGGTACTTTACTGTGTCATTATGTGAAGTTTCTCAGCAAACCAGAAGACGTCAGCATTTGGTCGATGAAGGTCGGCCGACGTTGGGTTTTGAAAAATACCGACGAAAACCCGACGTCGCCGGGTGAATTTTGGGCAGGGTTAGGCAGGGCCCGGAAGATGGCCCAACGACACCGACGGCGGCCCGGAAAACGGCCCGACGACCAATCGCCACTTATGGATCACGCCGACCATTCCTCGACTACTAGTTGGTCGGTCTGCCGTCGGGGGTCGGAATTTGGCTTACTAGGTTGGCTGTAATCGGATCAATCGCTCTTAAAACTGTAAATAACGTCCTATGTGGTATAAGATTTCAGTTCAATTAGATATCAAGTTCAACAAGCTTTTTCGCATATCTTGTTGTTCCAACAAGTTTGAATTAAGCTAGTTATAACAAGCCGTTGTTCCAAGATGTTTGTTTCATATTTGTTTATCAAGTTTATCAAGATCAAAATAAGACAACCTTGTTACAAGCTGACATGCTATGTGGGAAGTGAACGCATAAGATCTTCA
This sequence comes from Lepisma saccharinum, assembly GCA_022664845.1. Lineage (NCBI taxonomy): Eukaryota > Metazoa > Arthropoda > Insecta > Zygentoma > Lepismatidae > Lepisma > Lepisma saccharinum. Next base: position 34,657 of record JAGDQP010005584.1, read on the forward strand.
CCCGCTATCACTCACTCCACTTAACAAAACCTTTATTACGCATTATCATCAGGAACACTGTTTTCAGTGTAACTAATAGCCTACAGAAATTTCAGAACGACATTTAAACCTTTTCCTTTGAAAGAACTGACTCTACAGCAGAGAGAATGTTTAATCTAAATGAGTCTGCATCTGAAGGAGTCATTTCTGTGTTTAACTACGGTGCGTCAATATTTACCTAAAGGTTTAGTTCATAATTATTTACAGTTAAAGAAGGTCACTTGTGGTTAGTCATATATATGTGAGTGTGGAGTACAGAAACTACACAACGCTTTTCGAAAAGCTATACACTTGCATTTCCACCTACAAAACCCAAAGAAAATGATAAATTATATTTGCTACTGTTCAATAATAGTGTTCTCTTTAAGTTCACTTAATTCTGAAGGTTTTGTAGTATGTATACGGGGCGTGGTTAATTTCTATAGTTTAAATGTTTTGATCTTTTTTTTTTTTTAGTTTAGTAGGTGTCTAATGTTTATTCTCTTTTTATTTAAAAGGAAATATATTGTCCCCTTGAATCCGCCCTTGTCCACAAACACTACGTAATACACATTAGTAATCATACATGACACGTTCTCAGAAACCGAAGGATACGTTTAGTGACCCTGACGTGTCATACTTTCATCTCTGATGCATGCATCTGAGAGATCGAACCTAAGGATCTAATGTTAGACGAAACATACGTGTACATTCGGAAACAACCTCACTCAACCTCAAACTCATGAGGGAGATTCAATCTCAATCTTACTGAACCTTAACTTAAAAATAATATTTTATTCTCTACATCACTCAACCTAAAACTCACGATGGGACTTACCTCTAACTCGCGTCTTGAGGTAGAGATCAGGTGAGGTCGAGTTTGGACCTCATAAGGCTTAACCTTGCGAGGTTCAACATCTTTGGTCTTTACTATGAAAGCCCGACAGTCTGACTGCGAATCAGGCGGCTCGGGTTCATTCATACCCAGGCCAGGACGCTGGGGAATTTTCTTCAGTGCTCACGAGCCTGCCTCTCGGAGGTGCATTCAGCGTCCTATCGAATTTGAGTACCAGAGTGGCCTTGGTACTTCTTAGCACCTTGGGACGCGGTCGAACGTGAGATCATCCCGCTTCCTGTCGTGCCGTAGGTAGAGAAAATGTGGACTCCCACATCTCCCATGCGCATCACCTATCTCCATTTCGACATTCGCTTGGTGAAACTCAGGTAAAGTGTGGAAAATATCAGTCAAGTTGTCGACAGAAAGGCTTCAGCTCACCTTCCTACCTATTCAAGACCGGAAGTTCACGAGATTATGACGATGAAATATATAAATTAAATAATTTCCTTAATCTTGATGTATATTTGTCATTAAGAGGACGGCATATGATGTCCAAAATTCTGAATGGCAAGCACGTCAAAATAATTCAAAAGCTGATTCAAAAGAATATGTCATATCTTAGAACACATCTGTAGAAAATGGGTCACTCTGCAAAGAAGGTTTACACATACACTTCATTCTAGAAAGAAATTTACGCGTCAAGAAGTGCAGTTTACTTTGTCCATGGAGGCGTTAATAAGTAGGTAGTATTCATGGTATTATCTCAAAGAACTATTCCAGCATTCATCTTGTGCGACTGAGAGGGAGTGTCAATCAGGACAACTGGTTCCAGGATTTGTACGTAAGTCCTCAAGATTACGGGGAGAAAGAATGCTTCCAATACAGTTGGTGTACTTCCTTAGAAGTGTAATAACATTCTCTGACAGACTGAAAACCTTATTCGGAACTTCGACCCTCCGAGTCGAGCGAATCAAGCACGCTAGAGATGAGCCAATTTTTTTTATGAAGCTCTCTTTCTTATCAATATTAGAACTGTAAGATTTTCGATATATTATTCAATCTATATTTAGCAATATCGATGTCGAAAAATTCAAATATATTGAATTTCGATAGCTATTAAGTTTCTAAAATCCACAAGTATCCATGCCCCAGACAGGATTTGAACCCAGGACCTTGGAGCCGCTGACCTGATCTCAGACCGCATAGCCACCACGGTCGGCGAACGACCGGTCGATTTTCAACTACTTTTCTATATGAACAGTGTGTAATGTTTCAATATCTCGTTCGCTTTTAATTCAGCAGCGATATTAATGTTCAACATCAGAAGTTTTCCTTAGTTTCACCAGGCGAATGCTGGGATGGTACCATAAGAAAGATCCTGGCCGATACCTTAACGATCCTCTAACTAACCCGTCCCAACCTGAGCCAAAAATACCAAGAAACCTTAAATAAAATTCAATTCAATGCAATATTGGAATTCGGAAAACGTACAGCCCTAAGGATATTCCGGGAACGTTTTGATCAGTCAGTCCCCTCTGCAAATCTAATAGGTAAATTGTTGAGGGAGTTCCTTCATCCTTTTCCTCCGAAACACTTATCCATTACCTTGAACTAGATTAAACAAAAACGCTCTTCCTGTTTCGTCCTACGATTGAATCAAAGCTTTACCACTGCTTCACGTTGTGTCGAATGCCGAGGTCTCGGGGAGTATGACCGTGGGTGTGAGAAGAGAGGATGATGTGATGCGCCAAGGGCAGGAGGTAGGAAAGCTCAACCAGGGAAGCACGTTGGATGATGAAGAAGCTCCCAGAAAGAGGCCGATCGAAGTAGGAGAGAAAGATAGAAAATTTAATTGTCTGGTGATTATCTGAAGCGTGCACTTCAAGGTCGACATTACGTCATCAAGTAGACGTGTATAAAACCTTCTTATATATTTTTTTTTCTTTGCATTTCTTACTGTCTCTTTTTCTGTCTTGAAGGCACAAAAAAAAAGGGTACAAGCCACGAATCTTTTCCTAAACTCTATTGTTGCAGTCCTAGTGAGAGTGCTTTTTCTGCAAGTACATCCGGTTGAACTCTTCGTTTACCACGGTGTCACTTAACATTCATCAAAAGCTGCTGTTTTTTCTGGTTTTTTTTTGTACACCCCAAAGCACAATTGAATCAGATTACGGGAGTTTCCAAGTGGAATAAACGAGCAACCATCTGAAATTAGCAGAAAATTACAGAGATTTCTATATTGTAGATGTATTTTCTTCCAAATTGTGTACACGTTTTTTTTTTTTGTTTTTTTTATGATAATGAATTACAAAACCTTTTCAAAGATTTGAAAGATTTTTGTGGTAGGTAATGCATACAAAACTATGACGTCTTTTGCCCGTTCTATAACAAATTTTCGGAATATGACAGAATAAAGTGAACAATTTAAAATCAACTCCCATATCCTGCTACGTCACGTTGTTGCCTACAGATTACTGCGCGAATAGGCAGGTTTGAATTCGGTTCACACCTGAACTTAGCCTCGTCTTCTTTCCACCTTCTTAAACAAATGCTGTGATGCAAGTGTAAACGAAGAAAAGTATCACTGTACCCTTTTGTTCTACGCCCGCCATTGCCATTAAATTAAAGACCACACGGATGGATGCATTCGTCATCATAATTATTTGTATTCTGCTGATACTCTTAGGACTTTTACAACAAATTTAGTATTCTCTATTTGTATTGATCCTTGGCATTCGTTTTCTCTCAGTGTACATATGTGAATACTTAATTCTCAGAGCCTCAATTTTATCCCTTTGCCTCAGGGTACCAGTTCGATTCCTTTTGTCTCAGCGTAGTAATTTTATCTTTTTTTGTCTCAGCGTACCAATTTTATTCCTTTCCTCTCAGCATACCAATTTTATCATTTTCATTTTAGCGTACCAATTTAATTTCGTTTTATTTCAGCGTGCCCATTCATTTTTCTTTTGCCTCAGCGTATCAATTTTATTTGCTTTGTCTGAGAGTAGTAATTATAATCCTTTTCTCTCAGCATATCAGTTTTATTCCTGTTTCTCTCAGCGTATTAATTTCAATTTTTCTCTCTCATCTTATCAATTTTATTTCTTTTATCTCAGAGTACCAATTTTATTTCTTTTCTCGCAGCGTACCAATTTTATCACTTTTATCTCAGTGTACCAATGAAATTTCCTTTTCTCTAAGCGTACCCATTCTATTCCTTTTTTCTCAGCGTATTAATTTTATCTGATCAAATCAATTTTATCTCCCTTATCTCAGTGTACCAATTTTATTCCTTTTTTTTCTCAGGATTCCAATTTTATCACTTTTATCTCAGCGTATAAATTTAATTTCTTTTCTCTCAGTGTATTATTGTATCTCTTTTTCTCTCCGCGTACTAATTTTAATCCTTCTGTCTGAGACTATATTTTTTAAAAATTATTGTACCATTTCAACCAGAAGATCCCTGGACAAGATTGACCAATGGTAGATTTTCATTACTTTCCATATAATGGAAATTACGTTACCATCGTAATGAGAAGAAGACCCAACTTCTAAGTGGACTCCAAAACAATGTATCCGCGCCGTCTTTTGATTACAAAGTGTCAAGTGAAATTACGCATCCACCAGGAAAGCATGCAAACCATTAAATTACTTGAAAATAGTTCTAAATGATAAAGTTTCAATTAAAACCCAGTGTTGTTTTCGCTTTGGCTTTTTTAAATCCATTTTTTTCTCTTGTTTGAATCCATTTCTTCTTCTGGATGAAAGAAGAAGATAAATGAATATTTCCGTTCATGAAATAAAAGCAATATTCCCAACAAAGCCACTGCATACAGGAAATTACGATTTAGAGGTCAGGAAGATACTTGTTTAATCAAAGTAAAAGAAGAAGAAGACGTTTTTAATTAAGTTGTATTTTTATTATAATAAAACTGACATAAAATATGTTGATTTTTTTCTTTTCTTCACCTTGGCATATTAGAAACATTATATAAGTGAAATGCTTGTTGTGTGAGTATTATGATATACTCACTCACATGAACGAAAAGGGGATGGATTCTCAAGTAAAAATAGCATTCTGCTTTACATAACTCACATTAATGATATCTTTGGGCAACTTTGAGCGATGTTGTCCCTGAGCAAACACATTGTCCCAGAGAAAGAGTCGAGGACTACCACCTAGAACTTTTACACTGGTAACCACGTCGATAATATTTTAATGCAACTCTGAAGAAACTTGAACTAGAATTCCAGTCGTGAGCAGGACTCAAACCTTTACCACTAGACCACGAGGGTTCTGTATAAGATTCTTATTCTTCCTTCTTGTGCATGGCTCATTTGTGACTTCCATTAAAATTTATCGTTGATATTGTTCACCGGTTTCTGATTTCCACTGGATTAAAAGACGATGGGTTATTTTTTTTAAAATTAATGTTACCAATTGTAATTATGTTCAATTGAACAGAATTCTTTCACTTAATTTGATATTTCTTTACGTATTTTTTGGCCTTACAATTTTCATACTGCAGATGCAATATATTTAACACAATGGACAACACTCCAGTTAGGCCTACATATCCTAAATGCATGACTCTATCGTTTGAGAATCAAGCAGAGTATGTTGGATTTGTGATTATCCACTTCAGGTATTCAAACATTGTTGTGAGTCTATATTTATATACTTTACAACCTATAAGATTACAGCTCATATAAGATTTGAATTCGGGGACGGGGACTATGAGCTATCACGGCTACTGGAAGGTCAGTAGGTAGGTCTGGTGTTTGTTTGCCGTTACCTCTCAATCGGATGGAGTTAACGTCTTAAGGAAGGAACCTGCAATTTAAATTGGATTTCAAGGCAGTAGGTTGAGTATATCTCCACTGGGAATCGAATTCGGTACCCTTCATTGCAAGATGAGGAGCAAAACCATTCATCCACCATTACACAATATTATTATGCTCTGTCTGTACTAAACTCATAAAAAAAAACTCGCCTATTACGTCCTCGTTATTTACCTTTTGTTCAAAAATTGAATTGTCTTTGGTTCAAACCCTTAAATGTTTCACTTTTGGTCTCTTGTTTCTCTGGTTTCCATTTTTCTTGCATCTATCATAATGTGGCATGTTACATGTACACTATAGCACAAAGAAATTTTTCTTGGTGTTCAGTTCTTCGTGCATGAGCAGTGATGAGCTATTGATGTCATTGTTCCTTGTTCGACATATTTCGTGCCTTTTGTTTTTGTTTTTGTTCAAGAAACAAAAGGATGTTCACTTCCACTCCTGTATATTACCTTAATAACTGATAAAACAAAGAACAAAAAGATCGAGAAGATATAATAGATATTTAACGTATATGCTTCATTGATTATGTCGAATCATTACATATTTGCCCCCGCCGCGGTTAAAAAAAAATAAATAAAAGATATTGAGTAACCACAGCTTTTGTTCCTTACTGAAAATTCTCTTTGCCTAACCTACATTACGTATTGATGTTATGAAAAGAAAGTTGCTTATATGCAGACAGCTACAACACAACATCGTTTTTTTTTTAAAGTGCTCCCCTTAATATACATAATGTATTCTGAAGCAAGTCCAAAAGACCACTTATGAACTTAGATTTCTCTTTAAAAAGATATATCAAAGCTGAAACTGTACAGTCATGTACTTGTGGAACAAAGGATGCTTTATTCTCGCGGCCTGTGGTCACTCTTCCGCTGAATTGAATCAATAATAAAAGATAAAAAAAAAATAACACACGAAAATGTTGACAACACATCCGTTGCACAATTCACTCTAATATAGTAAATACACCTGACACAACTTAAGAAAAGGTAGAAACTTTAGTGATTAGGACAAGGGGTCAAAGACTCTTATTTTAAAATATCGCAAAGAGGAGAATAAGAAACAGGAAAAAATGGATATGAGGAGAGGAAATGGACACAATACGTAATTGGAGTGACAAAGCGAAAGAAATGACTCCTGACCATTTAAGTACTTAGCTTTTCTTTTACTTGAGCTAAACTATACTGCATTACACAAACGATTTTTGTAAACAAAAAGGAAAACTTTTTTCCTGTCTTAACGATCAAGACAAGAACTTAAAAGAAACATTTGTCTACGCAATGATATATTAAACTTCTGTCTTAATGTGACTTATCGTTAGATGACATGTATGGAGTCTTTTAGATGTTAGGCAAATGGTTAAAAGGGGGTACTAGTATTTGCAACGCCGCCTTAGTAATCAAATTATATCGCAAAGAACTTCTTGTTACTTTCGATTATTGCATTAAAAGGTAACATTCTGCGGTCAAACTTTGATATTTATATTTCAGTTACGGAATAGACTTATTGGAATGTGCCAATGATACCTGTGCTCTCTCTGTACGTTTTACTGGTTCGCTGTGATCAGTTCCCTTTAACAAACGAATAAAATGCTGTCTATTAAAACGTGGTTATCTTGAAATTCGACCACATGTGAAAAGTTAGCTGAACGGAAGTATATTACGAGCTCGAATCTCAGCGCTGACGATTGGGTTTAGCAGAAAAGCATAACCCACTCGAACCCCAGCGTTATGAACTTTGTTCAGCGGAAGCATACAGCCTTCGAATCACAGCGTTAGTGACTTAGTTCAGTGCAAGCATACAGCCATCGAACCCCAATGTTGGATACTTAGCTCAGCGGAAGCATACAGTCATCGAACCCAGCTTTGGTGACAGCTCAGCGGAAGCATATACCCATTCGAATCCCAGCACTGATGCTTTAGTTGAGAGGAAGAAAACAGCCATCGAACCCCAGCTTTTGTGATTTAGCTCAGCGCAAGCATACAAACATTCAAATCCCAACACTGACGCTTTAGTTAAGCGTAAGCATACAGCCATCGAACCCAAGCTTTGGTGACTTAGCTCAACGGAAGCATACAACCATTCGAATCCCAGTACTGACGATTTAGTTCAGCGGAAGCATACAGCTATCGAACCTCAGCTTTGTGATTTAGCTGGGCGGAAGCATACAGACATTCGAATCTCAGCACTGACGATTTAGTTCAGTGGAAGCATACAGCCATTGAACCCCAGCTTTGGTGATTTAGCTCAGCGGAAGCATACAGTCATTTGAATCCAAGCAATGGCGCTTTAGTTCAGCGGAAATATACAACCACCGAACCCCAGCTTTGGTGATTTAGCTCAGCGGAAATATACAGCCATTGAACTCCAGCATTAGTGACTTAGTTCAGCGGAAGCATACAACCATCGAACCCCAGTGTTAGTGACTTAGCTCAGTGGAAGCATACAGCCATCGAACCCCAGCTTTGGTGATTTAGCTCAGCGGAGGCATACAACAGAAGTATACAGCCATCGAACGACTTAGTTCAGCGAAAGCGTACAACCATTCAAATCTCAGCACTGACGATTTAGTTTAGCGGAAGCGTACAACTGTTCGAATCTCAGAACTGACGATTTAGTTCAGCGCATGCATACTACTCGTTTGAATGTCAGCGTCGGCTGTACTATTTTTCACTCTCCAGGCAATTTTCAGTTTCTTGCCGTAGCTGTAGGATAAATACGTATAACGTTCGATTTCGTCACAAGTTGCATTTTCTGTGAAGATATATATTTAGCTTATAGATTATTTAAGCAGGGACTGTGTGATCTGCTACAAAGAAGCAAGAGGAATGAGAAAGGTACAAAAGAAAAGTCTCACCTGACACATACCTAAGTGACTAGATTTATAAATTATTAAAAATGTTATTTAATGCACACTTTTATGTCACAGTGGCATATCTATAACTCAGGTTCGCTTCCAATCTCAAAGATGGTGTAATTCTGCAAGCACAACTCCTTTGAAAATAAAGAAGAAAGGAAGTCGTCAGGATCTCCGGCATTTAACTAATATGTATAATTGGTAAAATATGTGGGGAAAATAAACTCATATAGTACGGCTAACGTGACCAGAATTTGCACCTACGTCATCAGCAATTTTCAGCATTAAAATCTCAACTAAAGATAATAAATAGTATATTGAAACTGGATTAAAATTATGTTGATTAATAATTTATTTATTTATCTTTTCTTTTTCTTTTTTGTCTGAGTGATACTTCTTTTTCTTGTTGTCTATTGTGCAAAATGTGTATTCATTTCTTTATTTTTATTTTTTTTCTATTTTCAGGAGTGGAAGGGTGAGCCAATGGCGGAGTTAAATTCTGGCCAATGGCCGTTACAGATATTGGTGATCGTATTTTTGTCAACGTGCCTTCTCCCACAAGTAGCATATTCTGGTGAGTATTGATTTGATACTAATTTATTTTATTTTATCGATTCTAATACATAAGAATAATATCTAAATTTGCTCTTTAACAAACATGGAACTTAGGTATAAGTTGTATTTTTATTGATTTATTTATATTGAAAACAACACAGTTATAATAACAGTAACAGCATAGAGAAGAGAAGGAAACGGACCTGAACTTCTTTAAGACACCATCCAGCATTTGCGCAGTGGGATCTGACCAGGAAACCAGGAAAAAATCTGACAGGATGTGCGGTCACTGAGCGCGAACCTACGAACTTTCAAGTTCGATGCCAACCGTCTACCTATTAACCTATGGCGAATTATTGCAACAATTATACAATCAGAAATAGACTTAATTTTTAACTCGACAGATCATCATTTGCCTCAGAAGATGCAATATGCATGGCTGGCCAATTTGTTCAATTACAGGATTTGAATAGTATATGAGAACAATTATTCAGATTAGGAGTAATTCAATTGTTTAATTATCTAATAATCGCATAACGCATAATTGGAAAACGAGATTATCGGGGTTTTCAATTTTTATTTACTGAATTCCTCGGATTCGTATTTCTATTATTGGTATACATACATAAATACTATGCGAATAATAACTTCAACGCTTACTATTGTAGACCATTCTTATTGATATCTTCCAGACTTCTTCGCTAGTTACATTACGTATTTATCGAGATGATAGTGCTTACTATTTTCTATTCCTTGCAGCAAAAGTTGTACTAGCCAAGGTACTATGTCATTCCTACTACCTGAAATAGGCTTAGGCTGTAGAGACAAAATTTACAAATGAATTTAAAATTAAATATATTTGTTTGTCGATCCAGACCTCCATTATCTGTGGTCTAATGGCTTTGGTCGTGGGATTAGGAATGGTACTGGGGAGGCACGCAGGTTCGGGTTTTGCTACCGGACGTCATAACTGAAGTTTTCCAGGCATTTCCTTAGCTATACCAGGCCAATGCGCTGCTGCCTTTCCTATCGTTACTTCGGAATGGAGTTGGATTTGAATGTATGTATGGCCTTTAGGCATCTGTGGCTCAAGTCAGGGTAGGTTAAGGGAAAGTATGCAGAAAGGAGTAGTCCAGAACCAAAGTTGAAGGTACCATTCCGGAATTCCCCTGGTGTGATTAATGAATCCCCTGAAAAAATATGTCATGATTGTCGGATGGTGGCATCGAACCCAGAACATCTCGTACTCGAAGCCGACGCTCTACCAACTAAGCAACGCCCACTCGGTAATCCGGAAGAAAGTTCCCCGATGGACATGCTCCCTCAGACATGTGACGGGCTTAGACCACAACCAAGAGAATAAATTTAAAATTAAAATAAATTTATGTCTGTTGAAGTTATGTCTACTGTAGCCTATCTCTCTTACTATCTAAAGACAGAAACTATGTTGGTTGCATTTCTTTAGCCTTTGAGATGATAATGAAGACCTGAAATATATTTCCACGATTAGTACACCGATAACGTAATCTTTGTTGTTGTTTTTCCGCTTCCAATGTCAAAAGATTGTTTATCTGGGTTGTTATTTCTCCTTCTGACTTTAATTTTTCTGTAACACGAAACGTCGTTGCTCTGTCTTCCCCTCATCCCGCCCGCTTCTCCCAGCAGATGTCACTGTGTATTACGAGACCGCGGAGACCTTGTTATAATGCTCTCATTATTAAAAAAACTTCTGTGAATTTCCCTTTCGTCTCTACTGCCTGGGAGGGATTAATTTACTGTTAAGAATCTTCCCATTGAAAAAGGAAAAAAAAAATAAAAATATTTTTACCTTGTTACCGTTTCAAGGGCAAGCTAAAAGGGTGAAAGGGAAAAATATATATTTAAGTGAAGATGAAACGTGTCGCCTTCCAAGAGTGAGAATTTTGTCCACCCACTTCGCCTTGTTTTTCAAGGAGACTTAATGCATAGATGTTTATTAAGTCTGATTCAAAAATACTTCTTGAAATCCGTCCTCAGTTGCTTTTCTGTTTTGTTTTGTTTTATTATGAGGAAAATTGTCGCATGAGAAACACATAAATTATCCGTTATATAAGTTAACAGGAACATTAGTCATAAGTACTCACGTTCTCATGTACTTTACATAATTACATATGAAGCAATTTCTTAACCTCTCCTCGTTGTTTCACTTTTAAGTTTCAAAGTCCAAGATCACAAATGTGTTGTAATTCATTAAATCAAGTAGGTATACATTTTGTCTTACAAATAAATGTAAGTTTAACATATTTGTTTTTCAGTAATCATTACTTTTTTGGAGAAAATGTAACTGAGTAAACTATATTCTGTAACGTTTACATTCACTTTTAAAAAGATCGACTTATGTTTATAACAGAAGTAATAGTACTAATATACTATTCAGTATTTCCGTAGTTGTGACGTATGACATGTAGACATTCAGAATTTTTGACCTGTTCCTCTTACGAGCCTTTTAGTAAAAAATTATTCTTACACTTTATTTAATGCAAGATTTCTCCTACAACATACGTTCAGGTCTTTTCCTACACCAAATTACCTTAGATTCCTTGCAATGCCCCATTATACTTAGATTCTTTCCTATACTGTATTATCCCCAAATTCCTTCGTAAACTCGAATACACTCACATTATTTTTACATTGCATTATTGCTAGCTTTTTTTCCCTAAGCTCCAATACCTTCAAATTCTTTCGTACACTCAATTTCTACCCGATACCTTCTGATTTCCGATTCATCACCAGTTCTTTCTTATAGTATTTTATCTCCAGATGCATTTCTATAACTATTACCTCTCAATTTTTTAGTTTTTCTAGACTCTCCATGTTCTTAGACACTTTCTTACTCCCCATTATCTCGTAGATTCTTGCCTGTACTTAACAATCCCTAAATTCTTTTCTTGATTTCATTATTCCTAGATTACTTCTTACACTCAATTACAATTATATTTATTTCTACAATCCATGTTCTCTAATCCCTTCCTGCTTTCTAATTAATCACGAATTCCTTTTTGTACCTCCAAATTCTTTCATATAATCCATTACTCTAGAACTTTTTTCTATACCTCAAGCATATCTATATTTCTGCATATTCTTCATATCCCTAGATACCTTTTTCCTTTCCATTACCTTAGATCCTTTTCCATACTTCATTTTCCCTATTCTCTTCTACACTTCCTATACTTCATTACAATCATTTGTTTCTACACTCCAGCTTCCCTAGATTTTTTTCTACCCCACATTACTCGCAGATTCCACCGTACATGCTCTATCCCAGAAATTCTTTGTGATTTCCCATTACCCACGATCTCCTTCTTAAACTACATTACCCGCTGAATCCGTCATTCACTCGCTTCACACATATTCTATGCGATTTTCCATTACTCGTAAACTCCTTCATATACCACATTACCCGCAAGTTTCTATATATGCTCCATTTTCTTCAATTCACTCTCTCATTTCTGATTACACACTTATTCCTCCTTATGTTACATTTCTTCTAGACTTCTTACAGATAATTATTCTAGATTCTTTTTACATGCTATTAACCTCACTTCACTTCTTTTTAGATCCTATACTTCATTGTTTCTCACCCCCAAAAATAATATCAATTTTAAAATCTTTTGGTGGGGAAAGAACAACAAAATATACCATGCTGATACCAATGATTGACAACTACATTAGTAAGTTGTAGATGTATAATTCACCCGATATTATAAGGATAATAAAATCATGATGGATAAGATGGGCAGGCCATTTAGTTTCCATGAGGTAAAAACGAAGATTCATCATAGTTGTTAAGCGGATGGAAAGAGGCCGTTGGAATCACACTATTAGAAGGGTTTTTGGAGAGGTTGATGTTTATGAGAAAAACTGGCTTGATCTAGCCGAGTATGAATCTAATGGGGAACGTTTGTTTCTGCCTCAATGAACTTACGAGTTCCCTAAGCCATAGAGTTAGTTAGTTCATTTGCTTTGTTCACTTTCCTGTAAGCCTGGTTTTGTTGACTTTAAGCGATGACATTTCGAAATGTTTGGCTTGTAAGACAAAGAGGGAAGAAGCAAGATCACGACGAATGACACAGCTAAACTTTACGTAAAAAATCTGTCTCTTTCTGTAAGAACGTTCTGCAGTACGTATAGTGACATTCGTTTAAACTGTTTAAATGAAGAAGGCTAATTAAATGAAAAGGACCTACCGTTTTCAGAGTTTCCAAATTAAGAACGGTCGGCTAAAACGAGGTTAGCGGACAAACATCTGAAATCTGTTTCTCTCTACATGCTTACAGTGAGGCGCTTTAACATGAATTCTTAAAATGGAGAAAAGCTTACTAAATAAAAAGAGTTGGTCCGGTTCGGTTGCCATATGTAAAATGGTCATATAAATCGAGGTTATTGAAAGAGAAATCAGTTTCTTTCTGTCTGTTCTTGAGGCGCTAGTCTGCGTTACAAATAAGCGAATAGTTTGAAATTTCAAGAAGATCAAAGCCCGTTTTTGTTCGCTACAAAGACGCGAGTTAGAAAAGAAGCAAAAGTTCCTCCAAGACAGTAATCTTAAACCCACTCTCGTACTTTAAAAAGCATTTGAAATTAATGTTGGTCAATTGATATATCACCAAGCTTGAGGCTACTTATCTGCACAGAAGCAACGTAACGACTAACAAAACGACCCGGTCTTTTTCTTAACAGTGAATGCGTATGTCTAACACCTAAATGAATGGGCCATTCGGAAGACTTTTCATTGCAGTTCGTAAATTCTTATCATTGTTGATGGTACCATGTAGATTTACAAGTGTTGATATAAACTTGATGGTAACTCATGAATGTCGCTGCTGGTTGATATGATATGAAAGTTACCTTAACAGAGAAGCAAATTAGAATTGTAAAAGAGACAATTAATGGTGACAAGCTAATATGTTAGTAACCACTTTTGTGAACAGTGATTTTTTATTCTTTTAGAACCAAACATCTATTTACGGTATGAACAAAATAAAATAAAAAGTAAAGAGAAATATGTTTCTTTGTTATACCATCTAAAAGTTCCAGCTGATCATTTTCTTGTAAACCTATATTTAGTTTTTACACCTTAGGGGTAGTTTAAAACAAGGACCTGTAACATTAGATGGGCAGCACTACCTCCGTACATGTCTAATGTATTTTTTATCGTTGCACGAAATTCCAATGCCGCTCCTACAAATTCGAGTCTAGAGAGTTCTAACTCCCAGGGAAGAAAGTTCATAACCTTTTTCAAAGAGTTCAGTTCGTGACGATATTTTAATTTTCTTTTCTGTTCATTGTTGAAAGAGCTTCATTGTTGCTGTGAATATCTAGACCTATAACAATGAAGTTCTTTAAACAATGAACAAAAAAGAAAATAGAAAAAATCGGCACGGATAGAACTCTCGAAATGGTTATAAATTTTCTTCTCTGAAAGTTAGTAGAACTCTCTAGGTTTGAATGTTGTGCAATGATAAAAATACATAGACATATACGGAGGTAGTGCTGCCATCTTTTGTTGGAGATCTTGGTTTTACATTAGCTTTAATGTGAATACTCTCCTTAGTCATATCATTTAATTTGTCCTGGAATACGGGGAAGATCGGTACAGTACGATCTCGGCATTCGTGTGGTCTGACTCAGGGAAACCAGCCAAATATTCAATCAGTATGACCCACAGAGAGGACAATTTAAAAATGGTCCTAGGTTGGAACTTTGCGGAACTCCTGAAAGTGCACTATGTCCACTGAATTTGGACAACACAGCTTGCAATTTGATAGATATGAGCAGATGAACCTACCGATTCAGTTACTGTACTTGCTTGTTACATCATATAAGACTAAAAGGACTGTCTCTTTCAATAAGGGAGAAGGGGAGGTGTCATTCTTAAAGGGAGGAAGGGGGGATGTCTTTCGTAGGTAATCGAGGAATAAAGACAGTGTGAATTCCAGAACCATCTAGGAAGGGGGGGAAAAAATCTTACGCGTGGCGAGTCACGTAGACACCTTAATCGCTAAATAATCGCGGTAGGCAGGTAGTCTGCGTGCCACATACTGCGACCGTAGAAAATGAAAGTGAAAAATATATGTACCCCCACGAACCTACGCCATTTTTCAAACCCATATGTTTTTACGCCCCTTTTTTCATCTCTTTTGTCAAACACAATAGCGTCACGTAACCACGAAAAGACATTTTTTTTTTTGAAGAAAAGATTATCGCTGATCGCTGTTGTTTTGTTTTCATAATTTATTACGACTTAAATCGTTTATAAAAAGAGCGTTTTGCTCTTATAAGACAACATTCGTACCCGCTCAGGCTATTTATAGCTGACATCTTCTTCTTCTTTTTCTTTTTCCAATGCATAACCTCTTTCAGTTACATGTAATGTGTTAGACGAACCATTTCATTGAAAAAACAGTCGGTATTCTTTCCGTTTTGTTCGGTCTTACTTTTCTTTCTTTTTTCTTTTTTAAAAAAAGAAGTAACAATACGGGAAGAAGATTTCCAGAGTGGCCTGCTCTCTCATTAATATTAATGCAACGTCTGAACTAGACCTTGATACACTGCTATTATACCAGTGTGGCCAGTGATCTGATTACTAAGAATCATACTACATATATTCGGAAAATTCATGTAACTCATACGAAATAATTTTAGTAACATACACAAAGGGATTCCGCTAGGATTTTCAGTTCAGGGGTATGTGTAAAAGTCAAAATTGGGAAGATGTACGTGGAGTTTTGCATGGTTTCTATCGATTATTGACCGCAAAAATTGTAAAGTTGGGAGAGGGGGTGCCACTCCCTACAGGGAGTCTGGTGGAATCACTGCATACAAGATTTTTTTTTAGCAACAATAAATAAAATAAAATATTTACCATATTAGCTTAAAATTCAGGGAATCAAATAGAACTTTACAACTTTGAAATTCTGTGCAAATTAAATCAGTCGAGATGTTAATTTGTATCAAAACACATTAACTTTGACTCACGTATAGTACAGTGTTACCGAATTCCGAATGTGAGAGCGCCAGCGATTGGAATAAAAGCTCTTGATATTTAATGAAAGCCCGTACGAAATCAAGACAGAGGAATTCGGTGAATGAAATGGCTATACTACCGACCTTGCTTCACTAATCAAGCCACCTGCGTGAGGAAATTGTCCTTCACGAAATACAGGTGGTCTAAGTCTGTTATATTGCTTATCTTTGGTTCTTCGTGATTGAAATCAAATGAAATGTAATATGTTTAGCCACAAATTAACGCCTAAACCGATTCTCTAGGTCTTCTGAAGCAATTTTTATCCATTTTCAAAGTTGTAAAGTTTTTTCTAACCACCCTGTACATATATATTTGGATAACTCTCTGATTGACTTATATAAGTTATTAATTGAAATTTATTCTTTTAGATGTCTTGGGATAATTAAAGCAATTACAGCGATTTTTAAAACGAAATTGGTTTTACATGTGTGATTAGACTTATCTACTACTATGGTTCAAGAATTTCTGAAGATATTGTTTCTGTCTTTCTCCCCATGTTGGTGACACATCACTCCATGTAGATCTTCTATGAGATTTATAGAACAGTAATAAATTCATGTAATAGTCTGGAAAACAATATATTTTTCCGTTACAGACGATAACATCATTTTTAACTTCTTAAAATTTAGTAAATAATAATAATAATAAGAAGAAAATATACCTTACACTTAATTGCAACCGTTCCATGCAAAAAAAATGTTTGGACCTCTACTTTTCAATAATTTGTAGGTCAAAGGTCATATATTTTCATGCTAAAACGTGTGACCTTTGACCCACACATCAGGGATACATAATTAGTTCAATGTTCGTAGCTCAATCTTTCTTGGAGACATTAATTATTCAGTCATTCACATGCTCCTTAATGAAATTGGCATATTTAGAAACTCTTTTTTTACATTTGGTGACCTCTACAAGTCATCAATGACATTTTAGAAGTCAACAGTTCCCAAATACAGCCCCCATGAGGAAAACTCGGTGGGCCGCCGGTGGCCCACCAACCATAATGGCGGGCCACCGGAGGCCCGCCGAGTTTTCCTCATGGGGGATTGTCGACAGCAGTACAATCTACAAGTATGTTTCAATTGAAACAAGATTCATGTCTTAAATTGTGACCATTTGTAATCTGAAATATCCTAATAACACTGAGAGAAGCTTTTTGAATTTGTTGTCATTGGCAACCGTCTCAACATCATCAGGATTTTACAATAGCTTTACTAAAACAGGAATAGCAACACCATAAGCTAGGCTTACAATAACGAATGTAATAATAATAATAACCACCAGCGTTACAGACCGATAGGAGACTGCCCCAACGCCATCTGTCCGCGCTTGGTGGAACTGTTTCCACCTCGGTGACGGCAGTGTGGTCAGCTCTGCGCGTCACCTAGCCACGAACAGGCGTATTAGGGGCTTTCTAGATCGAGTCTTTATTCACATGACTCCCCAATTTTGAATTTTCCTCACGACGCTGGGTGGACGCCGAGAAGTGGGACTCCAGCCGGGAACTGAACCCGGGACCACGCGGACATGAGTCCAACGCTCTAACCCCTATACTATGGAGCCACTAGCAATAACGAATGTGCAAAACAAAAATATAGTTCTGAGCAGGAATTAAGGACAAATATTTAGTAATTGTTTCCCTAACAATTCAAAGGTCAAAGCTATTATTTTCTCATGTTGAATTGAATGACCTTTGACCCACAAATTATCGATATACATATTCAGTAAATGTCCTATCCAAATCTTATTTGCGACCTTGGAATATTTTACAACGCTATATGTTTGTAAAACAGCACTTATGTATGTTAAACTTTGACGTATGATGATTACTACAGTGCGTGGATCAATTCATGGGTGATTACTACAGTGTGTGGATCAATTCATGGGTGAAAGATCACTACATAAATCTTGTTATTGACACTGCAAATTGAGCGCGGTTTAAACCATCCAACACCAATCAAGCGATTTCAACAATGAACAAAAGAGAAACATTAAAAAATCGGTACGGAATGGCTATGAACTTTCTTCTGTGAAAGTTTGAACTCTCTAGACTTGAATTTATAAGAGCAGCATTGGAATTTCGTGCAAACGAACGAAATACTCTAGAGACATACGGATCTAGTGCTGCCGCCTATCGGCAGAGACCGTTGCTTTGCACTAACCTTAAGAGAATTGAGAAGAATTTATATTGTATAATATTGAAACATGTCTGCTTTAGTCAAGTGAATATCTTCTCGTGAAAAAGAAATATTAGATAACATAAAATCATCGCATATGGAAACCCTGCGTTTTCACTTTCTTTCTTTCAAAAACCTTCAATTCACATTTCCAATGTACTTCCCACCTTCTTATTAACACGATTTAAAAAAAAAAAACAGCAAATTATTTTTGATCTGTTTTGCTCGGCCCCCTTTCTCGCTCTTCCTTTTAAATCGCATTAAAGGCGTACTTTTCAAGGTCGTAGGCTGAAGATACAGACAACGTTCCCATTCCTTACTATTATAAGCTGGGTCACTTAGGTTGTGTTAAAAAGAATAACTTACTGCTAATATGAGCAACATCGAAATAATATTCCACTCCCCCTTCTATAGCGCGGGGCAAGGGAGACCCCCCTAACATTTTATATAACTAAATGCGAATAGGCAAGTTACAATACTTAACCATTTTCCTCGTCTGAAATGCGGTGTTTGTGTCTGCTTAAATAGAGATGAAATTTTAAGCCGCGCTCACAATTCAACGACTCCAGGTGGTATAAAAGATTATAGTGGGTAGTTCGGAGAGGGGACTGGACTTATAGTCTTATTGATGATCCCTCAAATAAAAGGAAGAATATGGCAGGGATTTATTTATTTTTTTCTAGCCGGAAGGAGGAGGGAAGATATCACCGTGTAATTTACTACGAGCAAGTTAAACCATGTGAAAAAGACAGCGTCCAGACGGGGTGGAGAAAAATTCTTGCCAAAGGCTGGTTTGGGCTACGTGAACGAGGTTTGGTGAAATGATACCTGCTGAATACTTTTCTCAATATGTATCCAGTCTCAAATAATTTTACGAAGATTTACAGAGTCCTGTACGTGCATATCGACATTTTGGGGTTCTTAATGTAGATGAGTGGGTAATACTTCCTACCTTGTAACACAAAGTAAACCCGTACAGGAGATGGTAGTGGCCTCTACTGGTGTTATCACGGTACTCTTTGAACAAACCATCACACCTATCATGGCCTTTTTAAATCTCTGTATATGTATTTACTTTGTGTGTTTGTAATCAAGGGATCCCGCGTTCAATTCCCGATGGAGACAAAAAAGTGGTTCGGAGTCCACATTAATTGTCCCAAGTGGCAAAATCTTGTTGGTCCAACGAAAATCTGATAGATTAACGTTTTTCAGTACGGTTCGGCCTACGTACAATATGGCCATTGGCCTTAAAAGAAATACTTAAAGAAATATACACTTCTATAACTCAGACATGGAATGCAGTGACATAGACAGGAAGGGAGGAGGAAGCTTTATCCGTGTTACTTTTGTATAACACGTGTTATAAACATACAAAATAACAAATCTACAATGGGGCTCTTTTCGGAAAACATTTTCGGGTACGTGCATCTATTAGTACTGGTGCCCTGCGAATGTTCTAATGACAACCACTTTTTTGCTAAACATTTAAGACTGGAATCAGATAATGAGTGTCCAAATGCCATTTTATATTTCCCTCAAGTGAAAGCGAAATTAAGACCATCTGTGTATTGTTTTTTTTTGGTTATAGAAACAAGCATTGAACCAACGTTTGTTGATGGTTGACATTATGTTGTAGTTATCACAAAAAATGCTAACAATTGTGCACACGTTATTCATCACGGTGACCGTTAGTTTTTTGACATTAGACCAACTATTGGCCTATCTGGTGCTTTTGTGGCTGAGCCTTGGTTGGAAATTCAACCCACCATAAAAGAACGTTGTCGACGCAATAATCCACATTGGCCCAACGAAGCATCTTACTTGGGATGGGTTCTAGCCTTAGAAGAACGTCATCATCTCGGATGGAAGCCAAAGTCAAACCACCATCGGTTCACCTTCCCAGGGACCTTCGAGTCCTAGACCAGCCTACGGGCCGAACACCAGACATCAGCATCAATAGAGAACTGTGCTCACGTTTTGTTGAGTACGTATCGCTTTCACCTTCGATATGAAGAGTCCTGGGTTCGATGTATTGTTGGAGCTCTCAATAGTCGTCGGGCAGCAATGTATCAGACCGAGATAGGGTAGGGGAAAAGATATATGCAATAGTCGACCAGGGCCTAAGTTGAAGGAACCATCGCAGCATTTACCTGGTGTAACTGAGGAAAAACTCTGATATCGAACCCAGGACCTCACGAAGGTGATGCGAACGCTCGACGAACTGAGCTACGGCCGCTCGATCTGCCAAATCTTCTTAGAACGAAATCCGTATGACCGTTCAAGAAACGATTTGACCTTTAGCGACATCGCGTTTACTTTAGAGTCAGTTAATCTCTCCAAGATTTCAGAAATAATTAGGAAACTTCTCGTAATAATGAATTTATTTATGTCTACCATTGCGCAACCAGTAAATTAGCATTGCAGAGTATTTTAAGAAGCTGCACTGGAGAAGAAACCCTCAGACGAACTACAAAAGATTCATTATACAGTACATAAAGTTATACAAGGAAAAAAAAAAATATTATGAAGACAACCAAACACTCATGTCTATTTGTTTCTATATAAGTATTTAAAAACGACGGACGACTTGAGCAAGTAGGAAGCCTTAGGATAAGTGCGTGTAAGGAATTATATACCCCCTCTGTCTCTCTCGGTCTAACGTGCTGTGGTTAATGAACTTTTGAGTGGCCCCGGATAGACGAACCGAGGTAAGAAAACACAGGAAAAGTTTACATAAAATTCTTTTGGAAAGAGAGACGGAGAAGATTGTTATCCAATAAGAAATGTTATACTCACGTCATCTTTTTCTTTCTTTTTTAATTTTACCTTCTCTATTTCCCCCCCTCATATCTCTTATTTCCTTCCTGTACAGTCATAAAAAATTACTTGGTCTTCTTCAGTTCGCTTTGAAATTAGAAGCTCCCTAATTGATGTTAGGTTCATTAGTGGGATTTTTTAAAGGCAGTTCCCAAAGACGGGAAGAGCTGCCAGTGTTCACAAACACATAGAATCACACATGCAAAGAGACCAAAGCAAGATCGACTTGTAAAGTTTTTAAACCTTGAGTCATTAACCTGCGACAAAATATCTTAGATCATATGTTTCGTGCCGTTACGTCTGGCTGGATGAGTCAGTCTCACGGCTTTACATACATACATACTCAGAGACAACGACGAATGGTCGGTTCTCTTCTTGCGATGTTTAAAGTCTTGGGAACGTTACCACATCGTTTCCTGGTGAGAACATATTGCCAGCACATATGAAAGATTAACACGAAAGGAAAGACAGTCCAGGAAAATATTTGAGGGGAACAATTTTAGTTGATTTTCTTTTCTTAAAACTGAACACCTCTGGGGAACAAAATGGTAAGCGCCATCAGAAAATTTCCCAACCATATTGAAAATAAAACACAGTTGTGTCTAAATCTTGAAACTTCGAGGGCAAACTGCCTGTATACCTGAAAAACAAAAAGTTTGCGCTCGAAGTTTCAAGATTTAGACACCATTGTATTTTATTTTCAATATACTGTGGAAATTTTCTTATGGCGCTTACCATTTTGTTCCCCCGAGATGTTCAATTGTAATCTATAATGTTAACATAATAACTATCTCGAGTGTAAGTCTGATTATTTTCTCTAAACCCATAACCCCCAACTCTAAGTGGTAACATATGAAAAGCTTGTGATGTGGCGGTTCCACATAAATTTGTACGGTCACGATCAGTTAAACCATTGAGGCTCCAGGAGTGAAAAAGAAGAAGAAGAAAACTCTGCAGGGAACCTATTTCCAACAACTAATTACTTGAGGCGGAGTACAACATTAGCCCACAGAATAAGAAGAGTAACATCGATGTTTTCACATATAACTTCGACACTAGCGACATCTTGTGTGTAGACCCGTCGTCTCCAATTTTTCGCATACTGATCTTGCAACACGGCAGAATCTTTGGATGATAATGGACACCTAGGAAATGCAAAACAAGCACCTTTATCGTTTCGCAAAATAACCCGCTTTTCGGCAGGAAGTGGAAATGTCAGGTGCTACCATGTAATTGTAATTGATGGAACCATGAAACTAAAATGTTTTTTTCAGCAAATGTAAGACGAAATAGTTTTGTTACCATTTCTATCGAGTTCTTATTTACTCTATTTTCATACTAGTGGAATTTTTATGGTCAATATGATGCAAGTATTACTTTTATATTGACTATTTGTAACGGGCAACTGTACATGTTTAATATTACGTTATTTTGCGAAACGAAAAGTGTTCTTGGTGTACAACATATTCTGTTTATTATTTCAATAAATATTGTACAGAAAATATGTTCCGCTGTGATATAAAATTCAATCAGATTTGACTTTCTTGACAATGTCACATTACCTTATTTCAGACAAGGTGGCCCAATACGCGAGATGGCAGCACCAGTTCTTTTTTTTATGCTTTGTGAAGTTTCGTATCTATTTTTACTCTATGGTCAGCTCACGGTTGCGCTCACGTAACGAATGGTCGAGAATAGCCCCTCTGTTGTCTGGGGCTACTTTCTCATTCCATAATACCATTGAAATATCACTTTGAGTGCTGACAAACATTAGTTAGTATTGAAATACTCACTATAAGTTATATATTCGTGCAAAACTACATCTATGGCTCTACATAAAGGTATCGCTACGCCATATGTTTGTACAGCCAGTGCACTGGTTACTAAAGAAACAGAGGAAGTGACGTAGGAAGATTCACCATAACTTCGAAAGTGAGTGTTAGAAAAGTGCCATCGATCTAAAATCGAAACATCGATATCAAGAACAACTTGAGATCGATATATCGAAATCGAATGATTTCTTGATTCAATATATATTAGATTTCGTACTATTTTTTTTTTTGAGTTATGAGTGGTACTTGATTTTCAACGAAATTTCGATATAAATGATATTCGATTTCAATGATTTTTTTTTCTGTGAACCATACTTGATTTTGAATGATATTTGGATATGAAAAACTCGATTTCAATGATTTTTTCGATATAAATTATACTCGATTTCAAGCGACTGTATTTTTATCTGAATGATATTTACGATTTTGCAGCGACTTTTCGATAGAAATGATAACCGATTTTAAACAATTTTTCGCGAAGAATGATACTTGAATTCCAACGATGTTTCTTTTTGAAATGTTCGATATTTATCAATTTACGATATTGCATTTTATTCTAATGCCTTTAGACAACTTTGACTCAGGCCGAATGGATGATGAAGATAGGAGAATTGTTGGAATGAAGAAAGTGGAAGGCAACGGGAGATCCCCTTGAAAACTCACGGGGATCATTGTTTGTCCAGCATAAAGCCCACATGGCACGAGCTTGGTTCGAACTGGTCACTCCACGCACCAGAGGTGAGCGCTGTACCGCTGAGCCACCGCGGCCCGGTAGAGTGTATGCGTTTGGGGGATAGATAATCCCTGTGAATCAAATTACCTTAAATTATATCTTCATGCCTCGCTTAACTGTTACGGTAGGTAACAACAACGGTTATTTAGTCTAAAAAAAAAAGTGCTATTTCGTCCAATTGGTAAAGTGTTACTCGAACACTCAAAGACCAACTACATATAATCAGCTGTCAATTTTTCGTATTCAGCACGCAGACAAAACGATGTGTCTGTTCTCACGTGGCTAGGATTATGGACTTTTGCCAACTTGAACAAAAAAAAATATACCAGGATTTAAAGTAGGAAGCCAGCCAATTTGTCTGTAATAGGAACAAAAAAAAAGAAGAAGAAGGAATTCTCATTCACAAAACCGCGATCCTTGCCGTGCCAAGTGACCAGCGGGTGGAGTACCTCACATTACAAAATGATATAATGACACTTCACACCTTCTTTCAGTTCGTTTAATACCATGTCTGTGCCTTTATATGAATCAATTAAATATGGAAAAAAGGAAGGTCGACCATCAACCGGCTGCAGGTAGACCTACAAAATGGGGCTTGTTGTTTAGTATGGAAGGAAGGTGCAATGTTATGCTTTGTGATGCGTGGCTGTTTACGTTTTTCTGTAAAACGGAGGTCAGCATTTCCTTTTTTTCTCAAACTGTAGCTAGAAAACAGCAACAATAAGAGAAATAGCAAACAAATTAACTTACTAATTGAAAACGTGAATTCTGTATTTAAAAAATGAACAAACAAGAAAAAAAAACAGAGGAGGGAAGCGGACGCGTACGTGATTATCAATAGCTTTTGTGCTGAAATAAAATATTTGTTACCGGAAAGCTGAGCTGAAACTTAACAAGTGTGAACCTCGCTTAATAGACAGTTAACGTAATTCACGCCGTGTCGGTTCTTCTTACTATATAATCTGTTTTTCTAAAAGACATCTTGGAATTTGTTCGTACCTGGAGATAATAGTTGAAGTATAATTTTGAAGGAAGTTTTAATGAATTTAATTGTTCGGACACGAGCAAATTCATGATCATTTACAAACTTAAAGCGCGACTGTTGTCACGGGTATTATGTGCTCTAATTTATTGCTCATTGTTTAAAAAGTTTGGATACAAATTGTGATCTGAACGTGTACTGTACGTCCTCTACGTTCGGGAGATGTCACCCCTCGACGATTACCCATTTTGGGGGAAAGGTAGTGAGTGGTCAGGTTTTAAGTTGAAGTCTAGTTAAACTGTAAAAAAATACTAGCAAACTTCAGTAGGGATGGTACTCGGACTCCTACCGAGCGGCTTAGCAATCGGAAGGTCATAGGTACGATCCCAGCGACCTGTCTGTTCGTTATATAGGGTTAGCACATCAGCCAAAGTAGATATGAAGAAACTGATTTCAGATTTGGATTCATAGACCTTCATTTTATCAACTTGTATGTGACGCCGTGGCTCAGGCGGTAGCGCGTCTGACTACGAATCTGGCGGCTCGGGTTCAAATCCCGTACAGGATACTGGAGACTTTTGAGTACCAGTCGAGTATCCTATCAAATTGATTACCAGAGTGACCTTGGTACTTCTGGCCACCTTGGGAGGTAAAGGCGGGTGAAGCGTGGTGGGATTGACCACCCCACCTCATTTCGTGCCGTACGTTGAGAATATGTGAAGCGCTACCTCCACATCCCCCATGCGTCTGTAATTTGTTGTCACGGATCCACTCAGCCACGAATCCTTCCATGAAGAACAATATGTCAAATATGCATTTCCTGAACTCAGACATGGAGTATGGTGACTGATAAATTTTTCGTTACAGAGAAAGACTTTATTTAAGCAGGGCATGCAGAAGTTTTATACATCTTCAAACAGTAATGTTTCTCCAAACTTAATCATTTAATCTGTCAATATTTTTTGCACATTTTCTCGTATTTCAGGAATAGCTTTGAATGTTGGAATATCTTACCACGACAATGTTTAGTCAGAACGCGAACCAAATTTGGTATCCACTGTATTGGCCCAGCCAACCTATTTTATATATATAAAAAAAATCAATGCTTGCGTGGCTAAAATGCTATGAAGTGACCTTCACAATTATTAGTAGAACCGCAGCTCTAGCTTATTATCTTTTTTTTTTTTAAAAAAAAGTCCCGTTTAATTCAGAACTAAATAATAAACTGTTTTTACAACACCATATCATCAAACGCACATACTTACTTTGGCATCACCCTGTATGATGTTTTAATGTCTTTGTAGAATGACACCATTACACATGCCAAAATAATAATAATAAAAAAAATATATTACGTAAAAAATTACCTTGTGAACTCGATTTAATTCTTTTTAATTGTGTTAAGCAATGAGTACTTACATATGAATATATATGCTTACAAGTAAGTATGTGTTGCTTAATTCATTTCTTTTATTGCTGTATAATCCGTGTGTGGTGGGGTATGTGTGATAATTTACTATGACATGTACAATCTCAAAAGAAGGCATTAAAATCTCTCTCCTCCCTTCTATTTTGTCTTTAATATCTGTTTTTAAGAGGACAAATGAGATGGTTATTAATTTCGGTTTTTAAAGCGTGTTAAAACGAGATGTTGGAATACTACGTATATGTACCGTATATATAGAGACACACTTTCGCAATTATATATATATCTCTCAGATTAACAGACGTATTGTTTCAAGGAAACG
The DNA here is from genome assembly GCA_022664845.1 of Lepisma saccharinum. Classification (NCBI taxonomy): domain Eukaryota; kingdom Metazoa; phylum Arthropoda; class Insecta; order Zygentoma; family Lepismatidae; genus Lepisma; species Lepisma saccharinum. The sequence goes on from JAGDQP010005584.1 coordinate 61,122, forward strand.
TCTCGTATATAGTTAACACATACCTGTCGCTTTCTTTCACTTATGTCTGACCTTGACATGTGAAGAAGAAGTTGAAGATGATGCACCAAACCTATCTTACTCATTCTTATGAATGGACCAGAGTCAAGTTCACCTACGCAAAAGGAAACGAATAAAAAAAAAATGTTGTGGGGAAGACATTGGATTACATTTGTGGAGTATATTCATGGTTCTTCTTCCAGTTTGCGATGTGGGAGCGGCTCTCCTTCTGCTAGAGCGGTGAGCGTGTTTCAATTTACACGATTCCAACCTTTTTTTTTTTTATCGCAAGAGTACTTATTATTATTCATTTGACCACCTAACTATGGCGTCATCCACACTTTACGAGAATTAATTATTTTTTGCTACTAGTGTACAAAGGAAAGTATTCATTAGTATCGATACAGAACATCTTTCACTGTTAAGAAAAAATCAGCTATTTTTTTTTCTAAAAAAAAAAAAATGTCAGGCAAATCAGGCATGAAAATTTCAAGAAATGTTACTTCAAAAACATTTTGGAGTTCAAGAATTTACAATATCACCGATTATCCAAATGTACAGTGAGTTCCAAAAGTTTATATACCCAGTAGTGAAATTTCTTCTCCGAATAAATTTTGGTATGGACAAACCCAGGGATTCTGCCAAGATTTTCACCTTGGAGGGGTATGTGTGTAAAGTCAAAATTAAGAGCGTGTAAGAGTAGTTTTGCTGGCTTTCTACCGATTGATGACTATTCAAATTTCAAAGTCGGGAGGAGGGGACTGTTGAGGATTTGGGGTCTGACACCCGCACGGGGAGAAGGTCTGGCGGAATCACTGGACAAACCGAGTTGAGTACAATTTTCTGTAATTTACAGAGGATCAAATTCTTTTTCAGTTGCAGGAAACCGTACCCAAATTGCTCTATCCATTCCAAAGTTATTCAGAGAAGTAATTTTACGCCTGGGGACCAATTTTTGGCCCCGACTGTACATGGTGACTACTATCCAGATCGCATTTTCTTTCAAGTCTTTGGTAAGCTGTAAGGAAACATGGGAATAATGTTTACTAAACACACTGAAGACTAGATAATAATCTTGACGGAATAATACAGGGTGATCCATGTAAACCGGTGCTATTTCAATTACTCATAGAGTAAATATGTAAACTTGAAATTTGATCTTATTTGATTGTCCAAGTGACTGTAGAAGAATCAATTTAAGTGTACTTGGCTGATATTAGCACAAGACTGTCGTCCATTATTGCCTATTGTTAACAAAGATGAATAATATACGTGTGTCACTAACCACTACCTGGTATATACTTATGGAGTGCTCACAGTTATACGTCAGATATCAATCATTAATTAACATTACTCTCTTGCTATTGGACGGCAGGTTTGGAGGGAAAAAATATTATAGAGGTTTTGAGATATACAAAGTTTGGTCACGATCTGAATTTTTGAAATCTGGATAATTGTGTTTCAGTAGCATTGGCTTCGCATTCGAAAAGACGTGGGTTCACGTCCAAGATGGCCCTGAATTCCCTCGGTCGTACCAGGTAAATGCTGAACTGGTATCTTTAAAGAAGCCAGGGCCGAGTCCTTCTCAACCATTTATTGTTCTTGCTATTGAAAGTTTCCAATGTAAATGGGCTGTATTTGGAGTTTGTTCTTTAAGTAAAGGGACTGGATTTGGCTCAGTGGTAGAGCGCTTACCTTTGGTGCTTGAGGTCCCTGGTTCGATCCTTGCTCGTTCCATGTGGGCTCTGTGGTGAACAAACATCGTGTGAGTGGGTTTTCTCGGGGTTCTCCCACTTTCTTCATTTCATCAATTTTCTCATCATTACCATTCATCCGGCCTGTGCCAAAGTTGCCTAAAGGTCTTAAATAAAATTGAATTATATAAGTGAACGCAAATATACGCATAAATGTGTTGGACGTCATCTTAGAATAACAACTTGAGTTTTCTCTATAAGTTTTACTGGTAATAAAAGAAGAACCATCATTCTATGACGTAATATGTTTGTCTTCACTGTCATATTCATGTGACATGTTGATTTGTCAATCTACATTTCTTCTCCTTCTGTAGAGCTACTTTCTCTCATTAGAAGAGATTTATGCGCGGTCACAATTGACCGACTATGAACAGCATGTCGCGTGTCGATGTGAGTTTATAGTTATCCGTAAACCAAAAAATTAACCAAAATAACAAACTATACAATATTACGAACATAAATATTTATGTTTTCTGCCAGACCCTCCTCCCCAAGGGCGTTTTACCCCTCACAATCGTCCAGCACACACACCCCAACTTAACATTTTTACTGTTAATAAATCGGGTAGAAACCCTACAAAACTCTACTTATATCCCCTTAACTATAGCTTTACACCTCCTTAAACTGAATATACTGGCAGAATCCCTGCGTCCTCCACATATAATCGTATACAGAGATTTAACTTGTGTTTTTAAATTTGTACTCATTTCTTTCTGACTTCCAAGAAGTTTCTCTTCTCACTCATAGATGTCTCTGAAGTCAAAAGCTTATTTTCTTAAAATATTGGTTCAGCAGTTCCTGTTGGCTGAGATATTGCATTACGAACCAATCATAAGCTTGAATTTATCAGTATGTTTGAGAGAAAAAAAAAACTATTAAGCTCAGCAGAGATATCTGGCGGGGAGGCAAGAAACTTCTTGGAAGCCAGAAAAAAAATGCGTACAATTTTAGGGATGTAGGTTAATTCTCTGTATGATTCTTTGTGGTTCTACTTTACACCCTTTCTGTTGCATAGCAACCAATGTACTATCTGTGTAAACAAATGGCGGAGCAATACATTTATATGGCATCACAAGTTTTATGAGAATACACGGGGGAAAGTCAGTAAAGAGGTTACAAATAGCTTTGAGGTGACCAAACCAACACGACAAACACTTCTCCCCATACACAGGCCGCCATTTCTTTACGAATGTCCTTGGTAGAAAGACGTTTCGGCCACAAAAAAGACGATCACCACAACTTCCTGCTGCTCCTCATCCAGTACTGTAGCGATTTTCACACTACAATGATCGGTGGCGATGCTCATTGAGTCAATATGAAATATGACTGTGCTACTACCTGGTGACACATTTCCAAAACACTCACGGCTATTTCTTGTGATCCCCACCAGATTGTCAGTACTTGAAGTGATATTCATTATGAAACTCCAGTAACCATGAATGTACTGATTTGGAAAAGAAGAAATGAAGTACATGTCTGCATTTGTCAACTAATATGACGCAATAAGCGTCATACGTGTTGCAAGGAGATAAAAAATGTAACACATGAAACACTGAGCAACATTTACCCCTTCGATCACAAGTTTAAGTTCATCATTCAATGATCCTGAAGAATCTCAAGGTAATTTTTACGTACATAGTTGCCATCCAACAAACTCCCAGCATGACTACCCCTCAGTTTGGAAAAAATAAAATTCTGGAGGTCGTCATGACAGCAGAAGTGTGTGACGTTCATGACCTAAATGGTCCAATGGACATAACTGAGACCTCAATGAGGGCGGTTCTAAAGGAGACCGACCTCACCTCTTTATACTTAAGGATCAGAGCGAGGTTGAGACGTAAGGGTGAGTGACTATTTGAAAATGTAGGTAGCACTGCCCCTATTCCTTATGTAACGAGTCGCCACTGAAGTATAGAAGAGAAGAAAGAAGTTAAGCTAATTCTTTTTCATTCTTTTGATAAAAAAAATAAAATGTATTACGAAATACAATGTGAAACAAATCCTTGTCTTCCTTTTATACTATGAAGTTGTTCAATCTTCGATTTAGAGTGCACGTCAATCATTCGTTGTTTTTTTTTCGTATTTCGCTTTTCTTTTTCTCACTCCTTCCTTGCTTCGGTTTTTTCACTCTTCCGCATTGGGCTTTTTCTCTTTTTGGCTTTTCTGTGTAGACCTTGAAGATGTACTTGATCAGATGGGAGGGATTTAGGGAACTACACAATCAAGAGACAAGAGTGAGTCTAAGCTGAAAGAAGCATGAACAAGAAACAAATTTCTGTACATCATTTTGTGTTACTTGTGGTCCATAAGAATTTATTTATCGTTGTTTCCAAGATTATTTGGACCAAATGAACGCGTACTTCTTTCTGTAGTAACATTCTCTCCTCCTAATCTACAGATCAGGAGATTGAAACCGGATGACGCCAAAGTTTAGTACAGTAGGCGCTCTTTCATGCGGCATTCTTTGGTTCGTCACATTCTCTTTAGGCGCTCTTTAATACGGTATTCTTTGGTTCGTCACATTCTCTTTAGGCGCTCTTTAATACGGCATTCTTGGGTTCGTCACATTCTCTTTAGGCGCTCTTTAATACGGCATTCTTTGGTTCGTCACATTCTCTTTAGGCGCTCTTTAATACGGCATTCTTTGGTTCGGCA
>JAGDQP010005584.1:65558-77276 GCA_022664845.1 Lepisma saccharinum
TTCTCTTTAGGCGCTCTTTAATACGGCATTCTTTGGTTCGGCACATTTTCTTTAGGTGTTCTTTAATACGGCATTCTTTGGTTCGGCACATTCTCTATAGGCGCTCTTTAATACGGCATTCTTTGGTTCGGCACATTCTCTTTAGGCGCTCCTTAATACGGCATTCTTCGTTTCTGCACCGATAGAACCGTTAGTGTTCGGGTGCATTCGGCCTTTTTTTTAGATACAGATGCTTATCAGAATAATGGAAACACCTGAACGAAAGTGCAACTTACCAGATTAATATGGTGTCGGGCCACCTTTCGCCTTCAGAACAGCCTTGATGCGACGTGGGATGGAGGCATAGAGGTCGTGAATGATAGCAAGTGGAATATTACACCATTCCTCGTGCAGGGCATCGGCCAGTTCTGTGAGAGAGGATGGAGATGGAAATCGTCGCCGGAGTCGTGTTTCCAAGATGGACCACAGATGTTCAATTATGTTGCGATCTGGAGATTGGGCGGGCCAGGGGAGGTGTTGAACTTCATCCCGATGTTCCTCAAACCACGCTGCAACAACTCCAGCTGTGTGAATGGGTGCATTATCATCCTGGAATATGGCGTCATTGTCCGGGAACAACATCCGGACCATAGGATGCAAGTGGTCTCCTAAAATTGCGACATAATCGTTGGCAGTTATGCGTCCGCGAAGTGTGACCACAGGACCCAATGAAAACCATGATATTGCGGCCCACAGCATCACCGTGCCGCCGCCATGTTTCACAGTTGGGCGGAGACACTGCAGATCATACGCTTCTTTGGGCGTTCTCAAACACATAAACACGGCCCGTGGTTTGGAATAGGGTGAATGGTGACTCATCCGACCATACCACACGTTTCCAGCCGTCAACGGTCCAAGTTGCATAGTCGCGGCACCATTTGCGGCGTGCTAAAGCGTTCTGGTCCCTGATGAGAGGTTTGGCCCGTGCAACACGACCCCGTAAGTTCATGTCATGTAATTCGCGGCGGACTGTGATTGTCGAAACAGGTTGGGGGAGGTGCTGATTGAGTTCCTCCGTCACTTGCGCCGCAGTGGCACGACGGTTCCGCGTGACAATGCGCTTTAATACCAGGCTTGCCCTGTCACTGATGTTTTTCTTCCGCCCACTGTTCCGCTTCCCCGATGTGATTTTCCCGTGTGTTGTGTAGGCCGTCATCACCTTCGACACTGTCCCTGACGACACACCTAACACACTAGCCACTGCCGTCAAACTCACTCCACATAACCGCGCACCAACAATTTGCCCTCTTTGAAACTCTGAGAGGTCTACCATTTTACACTACCTCTGTCTGCTGCAGCCAATGCGCACTCCTGTTCCATGACGCCTGACGTAGTATGGAGACCGACCTAACACACCACCACCAGCAGTCCGGCGCTGCGGTCGCCACGACACCACTGCCAACCCATACATCTGACGTGTTGCCAACTACAGGTGTTTCCATTATTCTGATAAGCATCTGTACTTGTTTTAAACAGTAACGCTCATGTGTATATTTTCTTGCCATATAGCAGCTTATTACATGTACAACTTGTTTTAAATATCATTGTACTGTACTGTGTTAATTTTTCTTTGGTATTCTCGTTAAATCTATATTGACGCTCGATAAGCCAGCACGGTCATGGTTCCGAACGTGCCGGATTAAAGAGACATCTGTACCTCACGTTAATAGTAGGCCCTGTCCTTAAGGTTAGTAAAAGACAATGATCTACAGATTAGATAGCAGCGCATCCTGTGTATGTCTCTAATATATTTTTATTGTTGTAGGAAATTTCAATGTTGATCCTACAATTTCAAGCCTAGAGAGTTTCAACTCTGAGAGTAGAACGTTTACAACCATTTCAAGAGTTCTATCCGAGCTGATTGTTTATTTTCTTTTTTATTCATTGTTGAAAGAGCTTCATTGTTATAAGTTTGGATATTCACAACGACAATCAAGCAAATGTGTCGATAAGGACGCAAGATCACAATTCAAATAAGTGAACAAGAGGTCACAATTCAAACCAGAGCTCGATCGTTCCAAACAAACAAGATATACTTTTCGATGGACAAGGATTTAATAAAATAGCGAACAATATAACGAAACGCGGGAGTGAGGGTCACGGTCAGTGATTTCGCCAGACTCCTCTGTAGGGGCGTCACCTCCCAAATCCTTGAGAGCCCACCCGAACTTTAAAAGTTATACGGTAAAAAAATAGACAGAAACCGTGAAAAACTCTACTTACATCCCCAATTCTGACTTTACACCACCACCCCCAAACCGAAAATTCTGGCGTAATCCCTTGTCACAGTCAAGCTATATATACACACACACCAGGGTCGATGAACTCAAATCTGAAATCCGATTCTCTCTATCTCCTTTCATTGACGTCATATAGTGTCTAATCTTACATGGAGAAAACTAAGCGAATGAAAAGAATCTGCCAGTTTGAGAGTCAAAATTATAGGTTTCTCCACCCTTTCAGGTCATGGGAAATCCAATGGTGTATGTCTTATCTCTGTCTCACTTGTAGTTAGTGGAATCTAGAGGGGCGACGGACAGACAAACAGGATAAACGCTATAGCTTCCCAGTATTCATACGGAGGCGCTAAAAAGATATAACCACTCTCAGTTACTCGTGCTCGTTTATTTTGGTTTGTGCATTCCTAGTGACTCATCTCTTGGTTAGTGTGAGAGAGAGAGAGAAAGAGGATGTTGTCTGCGGATCTCGCAAATTTGACCTTTCTAAAAAGGCAAGCAAGGTATGATGGAATATACACGCACAGAGAGCCATCTTATTGACTCATCCAAATACACACATAGTGAGCGTATTGTCTTTCTACATAAAATCGATTGGTTGACCTTCGAGTAATCCAATGACTACACTCTTTTTTTTTCTCTCTAAAACAATCGCCATCTTTCTTTCTGCTCTTGTCATGACAAGAACAAAAGAGTAGAATTATTTTGTCGGAAGCGTTGATTGGTTGACGAAGCCTTCACATGTCGGCAATCGTTTAATCTTCTTGTTTTCTTCTTCGCTTTTAATACTTGTTGGAAGGGGAGGGGCAACAATGAAGCACGGAAGACATACATTGACGATTATTTATCTTTCAGAGGTCTTTGTTGTTGTTTCTTAAAAACAGACTAGTTAAGTAGTAGATATTTGTAATTGTTGATCACTAAGGACATTGACAATACACGAGTGGTAATGAACTGCCAAAAATGAAAAGTTGTAAAATACATGAAGGAACTGAACAATAACGGCTTTTGTCTTTATGGATTAATTAAGGGAAATGACGACAATCTTGCTTTGATTGTACACAGCAAAAAGTGTCAGTGTTTATTTAACTACATTGCTCTAACTCAAGTTGCTCGAGAAACTCAAGTTGCTTCTCTAGAAACTGCTGTATTACTAACCTGTAGTGCGTTTTCACATCTACGTTCCATGAGAATAGAACAGAAATACCCAAATTACACAATCAGCTGTGTGTTACTAGAACATAACACACTTAGCTGTGTTACCAGCAAAATACCGGATGATCTTTCATGATAACCAACACACCCAGCTGTGTTGCCAGCACAAAGCCGGATGATATTTCTGATAACCATGTAACACTCAGGTGTGCTAACCAACACAAAGCCGGATGATCTTTTTGATAACCAAATAACACACATCTGTGTTACCAGCAAAAAAAAAACGGATGATCTTTCTGGATAATCAAATAACACACTTAGCTATGTTACCAGCAAAATGCCGGATAATCTTTCATGATAACCAACACACCCAGCTGTGTTGCCAGCACAAAGCAGGGTGATATTTCTGATAACCATGTAACATTCAGGTGTGCTAACCAACACAAAGCCAGATGACATTTCTGATAACAAAATAACATACATTTGTGTTACCAGGAAACCGGATGATCTTTCTGGATAATCAAATAACACACTTAACTGTGTTAACAGCAAAATACTTTTCATGATAACCAACACACCCAGTTGTGTTGCCAGCACAAACCAAATAACACTCAGGTGTGTTAACCAACACAAAGCCGGATGATCTTTCTACGACTAAGTCTAAATCAGAAGCTTTCAACTAGTTTGGGTATATCTGATTTAATAGTCTGTAAAACAACTTAATTATCAAATTGGTAGCGAAGAAATAAACATACAAAAGAAGTTCCAAAAAGCATGTAATAAAAGGACAAAACTTGTCAATGTAGTAATAACAGATAGTGTAGATAATTGGCCATAATTTAATATAATTGAAACAAGTGTGCACTGCAATTCTACCAACAATTGCGAAGACTCCAAGAGTCCCAAGATAGCATCTCAAACTCACACACATTCATATTTATAAAATCAGTTAGCAACACTGAAAACTCGAGTGTTTGAGGACGGGACACCCACAGTATTATTCATCTGTCATGTTTATGCTATGTTTAGTGCGGATGTGTCCAACGGTATGGAATCAATTAGAAAAATATTTTTTTAAAAAATGGATTGGCAATACTGGCAACTGGAATATTGCTGACCGAGACACCCACAATATTTTTTCTATTGTGTCGAATTTTATTCTAATTTTGGTGCTGGAAGGTCTAACGGAATGCAAACAATTTGAAAAATTTAATTCTAAATAATGAGTTCATAATACAAATCAAGACGGTCCCGATGGCTCACATTTAGTGTAAAGAAGACCTTTCCAACGGCACCTACCACCTCTCAACACCTAGTGGCTTGTGGCTCATGAGGTATTTTTTTATACGGACAAAGCCGTTATATAAGTTCCCTTATTGTTATCAACGCTATAAAGGACCTAAAACGGTTGGTTATCTTGGAAAGAACTCTTGTTCTATTTCATCAACTTTTTTTAAGAAACTTATTTTCCTTGAACTTATATAACATTTTTTATAATGCAAAACCCATAGACTATAGGCATATTATATTGATATGCTACTAATACCTCTGGATACACATTTACGTCCTAAACAAGCTGGTGAACATCAAAGGATTCAGACAACAGTTGCTGATAAAGTGGGCTCCGAACCAGGGGACTTAAACCCATAAACACTTGCGGAATATCTGGGATATTTCTGGTAAATACGTAGAATATTATGCGAATAGCTGAATGTTCGCGATGAGAGCATATCCTTGGGATATCCCTGAGTGTTCTTTCGGGATATTCTCTCAACATTCTATGGATATCTCGAAAGCTACAATATAATTATTTAATCCCAATTGTTATGGAAATTTCTACGCACTTTGGTGACCCCGTTAGTAGAACTTCATTGAAACTTTTGCAAGCTTTTGTCAAAATTGCCATGGCAAGTTTAAAGTTTGAATCAAGCTTGAATCATACTTACGAACTTACTGTTTGGAACCTGACAAGCTTATCATATCAAGCTTCTTACAACAAGCACAAAATATGCCTGCCATGATATCTAGTGACCAAATATATCAACACATATGTCAACGTGCTGCTTGCAATATAAAGTCAACATAGTAGAGTCTATTTCAAACTTGAATCAAGCTTGTTACGTCAATCGTAACTACACAAGCGAAAAATCAACTGCAAATCAAGCTTGTCTTAAAGTTGTTTTCTATATGGGGATATAAACGGGATATTCCTGGGATATCCTCTGCTGTCTGGGAAATATATAAGAACATCTTGTTGTTCGACAAGAGTTTGAAACACTGTAAGAATATCATAATTCTTTCTTTCTTTCCCCCCCCCCCCTTCTATTTCTTGTTAGGGTGTTGTGCATGGGGAAATAGTGAGGCCAAGGCGACAATCCGACATGGGCAATTGAATATTTTAAAGACTTCTTCTTCGCTGTCTGTTGGGTTTTGGATGACGAAAAACAAAAGTCGTTTTCATCCATCCTCAACAGAGGTCGCCTTGATTAGCTCTGAATAAAGAAATAGGTATGAACACAAAGTATGTGTTTTAAGCACTGCACGCACTTATGGTGCTATTCAAAAAACACAAAACAACAAAACAAACAGAGATCTCTACTCTAGCGGAAGTAATTTGGAGCCCTCTGAAATCGAGGTAATTTTAGTAATCAAAATAAAAAATAAAGGCAAAAAAAGAAATAAAAAAAAGGAATGAATAAAAAAAAAAGCCTTGATTTTTGTTCATTACTTAAGCACAGTCTCAGAAGGACATTTGTAACATTTATGGAAATGAACTTTAAGCAAACATGGATTCAAAAATCTGATCGACATTTGAAGTTGTTTTATTTGTCAGTTTGCACACTGTAAAATAAGATATTATTCTTTTTTATGATTTTTGCTCTTGTCGTTTTCAAAATTGGCGTTCGATTTGTGTTTAAGAATATGTGTATATATGAAGTGTTTTTGTAAAACCTAAGTCAATTTTGGAATTAGTAACTCTATAACATTCCAGGGTTCCACCATTTTGACACTTCGAAATTCAAACATTCCGTAGTTATGACTTTTGGATATTCAAGAATTCCGACTTTCCAATATCACGGAATTCCTATCATTATTATTAGACATTCTGGAATTCTGACTTTTCGACACTATGGAATTCTGACTTTCCTACATCGCGGAATTCCTGCTATTTGTCACTCTACAATTTTAACATTTTGGAGTTTTCAAATTTTCGAATTTCCGAAAAGCACCAAAAAAGGTAATTTCAATGCCCGACTGAAATTTTAAGTCTGGAACGTTTCTGAACCCAGTCATAACAGCACAAGACTGAAATTTATTGAATCTTTTTTTAAAAGAGATTTTGGAACATAATTTCCATATTTAGTTTTTCAGATTACGGTTCAAACTCAATGTTCTGATATAAACGGGCTTATTTATGTTACCAATAACCCCCTTTTTTATTATAGGGAGAACAATGACAAAATTAATGTATTTTTAATGCCTTAATTAAATAATGAGATAGATTATCACAGAAGAGACCAGAAACTCTATTCCTGCTTTGATTCTTCAGCCCATGGTTACCCAAACTGCTTATATACTCTATTTTGTGTGAAGAAAGGTATATTCTAAAATAAGAACTATGCAAGAAGTTATCAAAACTGCTTCCGTACAGAGATTCGCAATATATTACAATACAGAATAAGAAGTTAAGGGGGTTAAGATTTAATATTAAATTGAATACTTTTTTCAATATCGCTATTTAACGATATATCGAACCATAATACCAAAATATTGATCCGAAATATAAATTAAATATCGAACAAAAAAAATCGAATTACATATCGAACCGAAATATCGAATGAATATAAAAAAAATCGAATCAAACAATCGAACTTTAATATCGATATATGAAATATTAACAAGTTTCAATATCAAAGTTTCGATATTTTAAAAAAAACAAACAAATTCGATATATCGAAACTACTTCGAACACTTCTAGTTCAAGGGCGACTACCACCAAAACAAAGCGTTTCTTGTTTGTTTTATGATGAAAGACTTTTTCCCCCAAGAAATATTGACTTTTAATTGCTTTTTGTCCATCTTCTAAATATATATAGTATATATGTTTGTATGTGCTGAGAAAAGAAATAATTTTTGCTCCGTGGATATTTTGAAGATTTTTTTTTTTAAATGTCATTAAAATTCAGGAAGTGATAATCCGGAATTAGTACTTCTCTTGTTTCAAAATGTCAGTGAGGAAAAGTGACACGCTTTTCTTAGGAAACTAAACAAGTTAATCCTGTCCTGTAAAAAGTAACTTCATATGTTTTTCTCTCTTCACATATTACTGTGCAATCTGTGGGTACTTCCTCTATGTTTATACATGGTTCACATACACACATGTTCTATTTTTCTTTATATATTCATTGTATTTAAGGTCGTGTCATTCAAAGTAATTGCTTATTTCGGAACACAGTTAAATGGTAAAAAATATCAGTTGTCAAATGTTGGATCTGAAAAATCCCGATTGTGGTTCGAAATTCCAGATAAGGTATCCAAATGTTCTAATTTTTGGTCCGAAATTCATATAGCTATCTCAGCTCTTGCTATTGTATGGCATCAGTCTCATAACATATTCACTGGTAGTTCTATAAAGATTTTTAATTATAGCAAATCTAAAATAGAAATTGTACGTCATAGCATCCTTAAGATCTTTTCAAATGTAAGTGATTTGTTAGTGAAACAAGAGGAGATATTGCAAAGGTTTACGTAAATCAAAATCATCCATCTTCCACAAAAGATATGAATTTAAATTTTATTTAAGGCAACTTTGGCTCAGGCCGTATGCATGATGATGGGAGAAATTGTGAAACGAAGAAAGTGGGAGGAAATAGGAAAACCGCAAAAAAAAACAACTCGTACACGGTGTTTGTCCACCACAAAACCCACATGGCATAAGAGATAGAACCGAGGAACCCAAGCACCAGAAAAGTGCGCTCCATCACTAGACCAGCGCGGTCCCAAGAAGATATGAAATCAGTCACACTCTCGACATCAAGTGAAGTGCTATTAAAACACACTCCACTCAATCCCACTAGCAATCGGAAGGTCCTAGGAACGATCTCAGCTGCCTCCTATCCTCCAGAATTTTTTCTGAGTCACACTAGGCAAATTGAGGGATAGTACCTACTAACTAGTCCCTGGCTCACTACCTTAAAAAATCCTGAGCCTGAGATGTGTAAAGGCCATAAGTAAATTCAAAATTCACTGTCATGCTGGATTTCCAGATTTAGCTGGATTACCAATGCCATGAACTCTTACTAAATTAGTATAAAATTTTTCAAACCTTCATTAACATGGCCACCTTGTATTGACAGCGGTTTTCCTGTCATTTAACTAATAACATTTGAATTATTCTTAACAATAGACTTCTAGAGAACACAACATATTTTTGACCATCACTTGTCCGTCTGTTCTTCTGTCTATACGGCTAGTGTCTCAAGCAAAGCACATAGAGACACTGACTTCAGATTTGAGTTCGAGTGACCTAGATTTTCTGTACTGGTACTTATTAATTCTCGGATAGCATGCCAATTTGAAACAAGGTTGTCAGCTAGTTTGCTTTGAGCTTGACAAACTTGATAATGTGTTGAACGTAATAAACAAGCATGAAATACACTTGTTGGAACAACGTAAGCGACTTGGTTGTTATAACAAACCTATTTCAAGCTTATAGGAACGAACAGTTTTGCGAGGAAGCTGGTCAAACTTGAAATATATTTGAATTTTGTTTACTTGCGCTCTCGCTGTCGCTGTAGTCTAGGACTGTTTCGCCGTTGGCTAATCTTCACCAACTCCCACCCTTTTTACCACAGGCGTCTCTTACGATTGATTAACTAAGTAGAAATAACACTTGGAGAGCTAGTTAGATTGTGTGATTCCGTAGTCTGGTGACTACAGTATCGGATTAGTGTGCCGTGAGTCCTCCGGTTGATTTCCACCGAGGGCAACGTTCATCTTTTTTTAAGAAGACATTATGTTTTTCTTTCTTGCCCTGGTAAGGCTATTTCAACCTGGATTCTTGTAAACAAGACGGACTGATTCAACCTTGTTTAAACCTTTCTGGCTTGATTCGCTAACCTTGCATCAAATTGTCACACGTGTCAAAGCAAGCTTGATTCAGTTTTGAGTCAGGTCGAAATTGGTATGTGGGTTAGATTAGCTTCCTTCTCCATGTAAGGAATTCATGCTAGATTTATTGTACGCATTTTATTAAGTTGTCGTTAGATTCACCCTTTGTCTAGAAAATCCATATGAAAATAAGTGGCGTGGTCCCACATAGACAAAAAAATAAAAGCTTGATTTAGACATGAAAGGTTTGGTGTAATGGAAGGAAAATTCAAGCATTAATGAAAGGCGAGCTTGATTATGTAGCCTTGATTTTTGTATGCATTCAATAATCTTGAATCAACCTTTATTCATAAGCTGCAAGCTTGAATCAAACAGATATTGGGAACCTTGAGAGTAAAAAGTATAATTCAAGGTTGAATCAACCTTACACTATGCGTGGCTCTGTGGTTACCCATTGCCAAGACCCAGTTGCGAAATAAAATCGTAGCATGCATTTCATTAGCTTTACGTCCTAATTTGTACTTGTAACATTCACATGCCACAAATAAAAGTACATTCTGCACTTTAGTTTTCTGGAGTCGCCATAGCTCAGGCGGTAGCGCGTCTGACTACGAATCGGGCGGCCCGGGTTCAAATCCCGGTCAGGACACTGGAGACTTTTCTCACAGATTAAATCATTTAATCAGTCGTTAGTCGTAAAAATGCCTCCTATTAAATTGAGTACCAGAGTATTCCCATGCCTATCGCACAGGGGATATAGCTTTACCTTTTTACTTTAGTTTTCTCCTGTAGTTTCTACAAATTTGGGGGACCACATTTAAATATAACTGAACTAAACCTAAACTGCGTGGCGCGACGACCCCTTAGCTAGCAAGCCAATATCAGGATACTTAGGCAAGACTAAATCAAGTTTGAATTGGGGTTGCTAGCTCAAGACTAGTTCAGCAAGCTAAAATCAAATGTATATCAACCTTGAAATATACTTGTCATGTTTAAGTCAAGTTTATCAAGTCAAAATCAAGGGACTATCAACCTTGATTCAAGTAAACGTGCTATTAGGAATGTCTTACCAATTTTATTGACGAATCGCCACTGAATCAAACCGTGCACTTGACCATGAAAACGTTCATGGCTTTTTCGTTTTCTAAAAAGAAACAACGTTTTTCCACTTAGTTGGAAACATTCTTCGTGTATTGTAGCATTTAGAAACAGAAAAAGAAAAATTAGTCTTCCAATTAACAGCATGAACGGACAGAAAACAAAAGATGGTTACAAGATAGTAGGAGTTAAAAAAAACACACACAAAAGAAAGCGAAAATTTAACCTTTGAATTTCCTGTGAACGAAAGTACAATCACACTCTTTACTTGCAACCCCGCGCACTTCTCTCTTCCCGTAAAGTTTACAACAGTTTTTTTTCTTTCTCCGCGCCAAACATTTTTTTTAAAAAGAAAACTAACTGTTTTTTTTTTCCTTTTTTCATTACATCTTTTTTTCTAGTAGAACAAGATGGTTCGAGACGAGAAGGGAGTCTAGTTGTTTCGTCCACCTGTTCGTATAAAATGCATCCTGCTGTGGTAGAAACCGGTTCGCAGCGTGAGGTCGCGCGACGACCAATAACATTCGACAAAATCTGAAGCAGCGTTTATGCTTATTGAGTCCAAGAAGAAAATTGAACGTGAGACAGATGTGTGTGGATATGCTTGAACTTTCGACCATCAAAGATATTAATCTTTCGCGGTGAATATCTAGCAGACATTTTTTTTGACATTTGTAAATATTATTAATTAAGCTTCCTGAATTTCCGCGTCTATCATAATCCTCTGGGGTCATTTCAAGGTCAAATAGAAACAAGCCACAGGTTAAGTGTTACACTTGAGGGTTACTTTTGCCTTTTATAGTGATTTTATTCAGGTTGGATATATATGAGCTCCTGCGTAGCCTAGTCGGTAGCGCGCTCGACTTCGATGTGAGCGGTCCCGGGTTCGATTATTGGTGGGGGCTCAAAAATTTCGGTGTTGACCCAGCATCGTGAGGACAATTGGGGAGCTGCTGTCAATAAAATACAGTGGCGATCACAGTGAGAGCTTCGGCTCTCCTCTCCCAACCCGTCTGGTCAGCGTGGGAGCAGTAGACCAACTCCTCCCTTCGGGGAGAGGCCTCATCCAGTAGTGGAT